>VZRO01008067.1:1213516-1317443 GCA_013397915.1 Daphoenositta chrysoptera
CCGGGCCCGCAGCTCCCCCTCCCGGCCCCAGCCGCCTCCCGGCCCGCGGCACTGCCGGCACTCGGGGCACAGCGGCGGCGGGATTATGGAAATGCAGCTCCCTTCGTAACCCAGAGGAACAAAAGGTCGCGCTTGCCGAAATGGAAAGGGGGCAAAGCAGCACGGCGGGAGGGTTCTCCTGCGGACGGGAGCTCTGCACGTACCCAGCGCGGTATCGCTCTGTTATCTGTTACCAGAGGCTGGGGTGCAGCTGCTGTTACAGAGCAGAGCGAGCCCCCGGCCCCCCAGGCCCCCATCGGACCGCTCCGCCGCCCTCCCAGCATCTCCCGAGCCTCGGCCACCGCGCTTCCACCAGCACGACACTTCAATTCCCTCCCACAAGGTTTCTCCTTATCTCCTCAAGACTGATCCTCCCAACACAGGTGTTTAAGCACTTGATTTTGCATCCATTTCAGTGGAAGTTGAGGAAGAATACAATGCTAAGATTAAAACACTTTTATGGTAACACAGAGATTTATAGAACATTAGTAAAGCTCTTAAATCAGTGTATTAACCAAACAGAGAAAATATCCTCTAGACTTTGCTTCCAAGAGGAGGAAGTGCCTCTAGAGGCGGATTACAGCATAAGCACTGTTTGCCCACAGATGGATCACGAACTCTGAATCACGAGATTACATGAGAATTGCCACTTTCATCTTTTAAGCATTATCCAGCAGTAAACCATGCTGGATTCAGATTAATTTCTTAAAAACTTCACAAAGAGGTACGTTTAGTTCATTCCTGTGTTACCTACTACCCGGGTACAAAGAGTGAAGTTGTTCAGGTCAGGGAGAATTTTCTTTGCTAGAAGAAGTCGGTCCAAGGCTGAAGATGGCTGGCACATATGGCCTTGCCGTGTGTGCCAAGAACTGCACCTGCCTGTGCTAAAGAAGGGAAGACCAGAGGCAAAGGTTTTGGATCGGCTGCCAATTTATTTTGTAATGAACAAAAAGTTGAAATGGAAAGAAAAAGAAAGGGAAAAAAAAGAAGCCCAAAACAAAACAACAAAAAATGAAATTGAAGGAAAAATGCAAGGGTGGAAGAGGGAGAAACAAAGGTATCAGAACCTGCTGTTGGAGGGATGTCTCTTTCCAGCAAGGGACACCAATAGCAACCAGAAGACAAAAGCAGTAGGTTTTCTAAACAGTTCCATCTTCACATCTCATAAGAAAGAGACTACACTAAAGGGCCTTGAAGAACTCAGAAAACATTTCAGGGCAATCAGGTTGCAGGATATCAATGGACACACTGGTTAAATATTGAGCAAAGCTACTCTGGGAGGCCCTCAAAGACCAGATGTAGAGGGTCTCTAGATTGGAAAGGCCTGTGGGCTTCCAGAGGCTTAGATGCAGCAGCACAGCACAAGGTGACCACCCATATGAACTGATTCCTCTTGGTCACTGACAGAAGTTTCAAAGTCTACTTTTAAGTCTATCCAACACTGTAATGCTTGTGTAAAACTATAAGCAGTTGGAAACATCTCTGAATGCTCAAGATACTCTACACATCTCCAGTCTGTAAATCCAAGAGATCTTAGGAAGATATGCAAACCACAGGTGCATCAGGAGACTCTGGATTTGATAAAAGACCTTCTATAACAAAACCAAGAACGACCCAGGGCTGTTTTCTCAGCCTGAGTGAATGTAGCATCTCAGTGGTACCCAGTTTGAGCAGTCCAGTGATAGACAGACAAGATAACCACACAGCGAAGAGAGGCTCCAAATTAACATATATGTAAAACAGCTGTGATCTGGCACAGGAGCAGAGAGAACTGAATTTGGTTCTTATTCAGCTTCCTCAAGACTGCAGTATAGACTCTTTCTTAGCAGAATCAAGGCCACATTCAGAAAACCTATTGCCTAGTCGTGCCTCGAGTTTCTGACTGGTGCCACTGCTGGGGAGAACCCTTTCTAACAGCACAGCAGAGCCCAGCCAGATTTCAGATCAGTGCTTGGCAGATAGTCAAGGGTGAGGCAAGCAGACTTGTTTTTGTGCAGCAAACCAGTGTTAAAGCATAGTGACATGGGGCAATGTTCTATGGTGTTGGATGAACTGTTATTCCAACATTTGGAGGATTTACAAATAGCAAGTATTTTACAGAATTTTCGGTAAGACTAGTGGGTGGTCTCATCAGGTGACACCCCGAATTGTTCCAGTATTCCTTGTCATTGAAAGCTGGCTGTATTTTCAACTAGATAACTTCATTTTGGGTTGAAATTTACTTTAAGATTGTCAGTAAACATGCACCATACACATATATATCCAACATATATAGGATGTAGCTTAAGAGATACACAGCTTAAGAGATACACTCCTTAATCAAAGAATCACAGAATCAAGAAATTATTATTAATAATATATTTATAAAAGGCCATTTTATTAATTTAAACATGGTAAATTGAAGAGCATTAATTTTCTTATTTGTCTCATAATCCATATGAATGCTAGGTTTTAAAGGAAATACTACTGTAAGCACAATACTATTAAAATTATTAAGTAAAGGCATAATAATTCCATAAAATTGTGGGCATGATTGATTTTTTAATGGGCTGTTCACTTGTTCTCTGACCCCCCTAAGGATTTTTGCTCCTAGCCTCCCATACATAGTAAATTCATTAAATCCTACCTATTTTCCCAAAGCATTGCATCATTTTAGAGGTATATAGTATCAAATACCAAGTAAAATACAACAAGTGAATTGCACTGCTAAAAAAATTGAGGAGAAAAAAACCCACAGAAAACAAAGTTAAAATAGCAGCCATTATGAACCAACACTGACAGTAATATTTTACTCTGTCTCCTAGTAAGCATTTTGAGGGATTGTTCAGTTAATTTGCAAGAGTACTCTTCATTAACAGCATGTATCTAGCATCATTATTTTACAGGATCAAAAGGAAACTCTGCAATCTAACTGCAAAAATATTTAGTCTCTATGGACCAAATCAACATCTGAATTTTTCAGAAGCATAAGGAAGCACCTCACACATTTGGTTGCTATTTTATTATCTTTTATTAGTTGTACATGCGACTACCCCAAAGAAGTTGCATTCTCTTATAGACATAACACAAAGGAAAGCAAATACACAGGGAAAGAAAGTAATGGGAGGAGAAGAACCCATGTTACTGTAACATCAAGCTGTTACGAAGTTCTGGCACATGCATTTGCTGCAGTTTCAGTGAACACATAAAATTGTTTTTATGACACACGAGGAGTGAGATTCCAGGAAAGATTCAAATTGGTTAGCATAACTTGATGGACAGGGATTAGGAATTTGCTCCATGCATTGGGGGCTATACAAATAATTTCATAATTCTACCTTGGTACCCAGCGTGACTATTGCAACCTCTCTTACATCATCACATGGACAGTCTATACTCTCACCATTCTTACTGAGAGAGACAGAGAGACACAAAGAGACAGAGAGAGAGAATGAAGAGAGAGAAAACATTACTAACTCAGGCGTCAAGTCTTTCTTCCTTTTACAAATGTATGTGGCTGATTTTCTGGGGACCTAATGTTCCTGAGAAACCCTAAGGGCCAGCTGGGGCTCAGCAGTGTGTGAGGCCAGGGCACAGTGTGGTGCTTGTCTGGCCAACCATCCCCTTGCCCTGAGCTGGCCAGAGCAACCCAGGCAGCTTTCCATGGCTCTGCACCCCTGGCATGAGCTCTGTGGCTGCTCCATCCATGCGAAGGGAAGTTGGCTGCACAAACACCCTCATCACTTATTTCCTTCAATTCCGGTCTTCCTCTTTACCATTTAATCTGCAAACACTTCACTTTTAAAAATGGGAACAAATTTAATGACCCTGCCTCACTTTTGTTAAAAAAGAGAAAATAAAAACCAATCAGTCTGGTAAAAAACATCCAGGCACTGTAATCCAGCCACCTTCTACAAAATCCCACAGAGTTCTTAAAGCTGAACGGATGGACAAAGAAAAGAATAAATTTTTACATCAGTTTATGATAGTGTATCTGCTAAAGAGTAAAAAAATTCCCATGATGTAATCTAAACAGATGGTCACAAATGGTAAAGTTTCTGGAGTTTAACAAGTTAAACTAATAAACACACACTCCCAGCCTGCCTTAACTGTACTGTAAATCACTCAACCCTAAAAGAACTGAAAGCAAACCATTCTAGGGCTAACTGAGGAGTCTACACAAGAGTTACTGTGGCTCTCTATTCCACTGAGCTGTTAACGATGAAGCCACCATTCATTAAATTTTGTTCTTATATGCAGAAGACCAAGGTGCATAGAGATGATGGTTAAAGAGATCATTACGACTAATTAGTGATACCTCCTGTACAAGGACAAGAACATTTGCCTCCAGAGTTCCTGCATCAATCCTAAATTTATGCCTGAGCTATAGCATGATTTTTAGATAAATACTTTAAATGCATAGTTCACTTTCACTGCTAAATGTGTCTAAATCTATTTACCATTCAGTCAACTTTATAAAGTTTGTCTCTTTACTAAAGTGATGTCTACTCAAAGAGGTTGTTTCTCCACTCACATCACCCAGTATTAGTTAACTGATGTATTAGTTAATTGATAACCTAAGCTTTTTGAGATTTTGACTAAATTGATCTGAGAGACACCTGAGTCTAGGGCCCATATACCTCAGACTACAAGAGACAGGGTGAAAAGTAGACTGGAAATATTGAGAAGGGCATATGACATATACATTACATAGTATTTTTTATGTTAAGGGAAGCTGACAAGGAAAAATAGAGATACTCACCACTCATTTTTACAATTAGCAGTTTAATATACATATCATTCCATAAACAGACTGCATGGCACATAAATAGACTGAACTCCAGTGACAAATATACTGGTAAGTATAATTTTTAGGTTTCTCCTAAATTTATCATTGAAAAATCTAGATATGCAAAACTTTGAAGAAAAATACAAAAACATACTTCATTCTATATAAATATTTGTTTTCTGAAAATGTCAATAAAATCAGTTATAGAATATATAGAGAAAGCATTTCATTTTATTACTTCAGTCTCCCCAATAAGAAAGGCAGGTCTGGGTCTATAAAAGATACTTAACACAGCCAAAGGAGCTGTTCATACTAATGTCCAAAATAAATCCAGCTTTGTCTTGTTATTTAAAGTATATAAACATCTCAACATGTGGGAAATTTCATCAGTGCAAATTGAACTTCAGTTATTTAATTAAAAAAACAAACTCTCTCTATCAAGGTTTAAGCAAATACTGAAGTCTACCTCTCCTGTTCTTGCTTCATTCGTATTCTCTCCTCTTCTGAAGTAAGAGCTTCCTGCACTTTTATTTTACCAGTTTTCTCACTCTTGTCATCTTTGCGATGTTTGCCAAACCTGTTAATAACACACAAAAAAAGAATCTAACTTGTGAAATGAACAAAACTGTATTTTCCTTTTCCTATGACAAAGAGAGTTCTCCAAGAAGGACTGCTGGGAAACCAGGAAGGGAAAGTGCAAAGACCTCAGAATCCCAATTTTTTAGTATTTTCAGGCTGCTTCTGCAGGTTTTTTTTACATAAGTTTTTCATTTTTATTTTCATTTCACTCCTCTTAAAAGTTTATAGAATTCCTCACTGAAGAACAGAACAAACAAACAAATAATAATTGGACCACATTTCTCTTTTATGCCAGGATTTTGGGGTCATTATTCTTAAACAGACAGTCAAACAATGTTTTAGAACACCATCTCTGCCCAAGGACACTGCTCAGGTTTGCATTTAGCGAAAGCTTCCCCATGTGAACATGAGGAGAGAGGGAACTGCAGGTCTGACAGCTGCCCACACCCCACAAGGGCCATTTCACCACACAGAGAACATCATTCAAAACTCAATTTATTATTTTTCGGCACCAGGGTTTTTTTTTAACTTTATTACTCATGACTGTTTTCCCAAGGGTGTTCCAGAGTGGGAGGGTGCGTGGAGGGATGGAGCAGTTTGGGCTGCTGCAGACAGAGACGGGTGCTGCCAACCCAGAGTTTGCCCTCCTCACATCTCCTCTTCCCCTCTAAAGGCTACATTTCAAATATAGTAGGTTTCTTCCATATTTGCACATTCCACTGTTTTCTTTAAACTTTCAGGGAGTGAGGAATTTGGCATTTGAGATACTCAGTTATTATTAGGACAGAATTATTCATATTTCTTAAGACATTTCTGACCTATTCTGGAAGGAATGACTTTTGTATAGAGCGAACCAAACAAACACTTTAATTTAACCTTTAAATAGATCTAAACTTTAGATGAAAATTTTCTATTTAAGGCAGAAGGGCTCACACGTATCTGTTAAACAGTAGTTATACCAATTAAATGTTGCATCATTTATCACACCAAAAGCAGCAGGAATTTTACTTTTTTTATACCAAACACTCATCTGAGAGCTGACTGACACTGTGGCCCTTCACACTCAGGTTCACATCAAAAGTGAAATTAAGGCACTGAGACTTGCAATCAAACATGTCTAGCAGTAGTGCCGACAGGACACCACAAATGCTCACAAACAGTGAAATAACCACAGAGTTCTTAAAGCTTCCTTCTTACCTGTTAAAGTAACATCTTGAAAATATTGAGATTTCACCAGGCATTTATAATATTTTCCTATTTCTTACTTTTGATTCTAGGACAAAGCCATTGTGTGGGTTGAAGACATACCACACAGCAACCCTGCAGAATGATTAATTTCTGGCCATTCAGTCAAGAGGTATTATTTATATTGTGTAATCATGTTTATGGCTCTTAGGGCAGCTCTTTAAAACCAAAACACAAAAATACAGCATAGGAGCATGTACATAAACTTTAAAGTGTGTGCCCATTCTCCACACAGATTGCTCATTTCCAAAGTAATTCAGGCATCTGAAAACTAAAACTTTATTATTAACCATCTGAAAAGGGATAAGCAGAGGACATGATAGGGTTAAGAAATGCAAAATAGGGTGTAAAGTCTCTGATTTTATAATGTTATACGTAAAACTGACATACTTAAATTCAGTCACTCAAAACACCATGATGTATCTTTTAAAACATCCACCTATTTATTAGAGAGTAGTCAAAACCATTATACAAAGCATTTACATATATGACACAAGACATTCAAATCAAGTTCTGGATGTTGCACACCAGACAAAAGAGATTGGTTAATTTAAAATAGCCCTAAAACCTCTAGCTCAGAGAGGACTTTTGGCAGAAAAACAGTGGAGTTGAGCCATTCTACCCTGATTCACAGAGAGTGCCTGAGGTGGCAGCATGGGTCTGACTGACGGAACATGCAGAGCTGTGAGAAGACAAGCAACATATGTGGCACTCTGGAACAGCATCTCTGGGATGCTCACAGTTGCTTCTGTCTCCTGTCCTTCCTCAACCCATTCAAAATGTCAGGCAAAGCAAAGGAGTTAAATTTCGGAGTACCCAGTTTATTTTTGAAAAAGAAATCGTGGTTTTAAAAAAATGGGGGGAAAAAAAGAAAAAAATTGAATTAGTTATTGCCCATTAGGTTTTGGCAGCAAAACAATTTCTGCCACCATAAATCAATTCATTGCAAGTATGAACAGATATATAGTGAAATCAATACCTTATTAAAAAAATAAAGTACACAGGAAATTTCTAATAATCCTTGTAAGCAATCTAGTAAATGTCTGGTCAGGCTGCATGATTGTGGGGAGAGCATTTCTAATGTTAACAGGTAATGCAAACCTAGCAAAATTCAATGGTTTGGATTTCCAGATCCAACCAAGCAAGTCCAGAGCACACAGAGCTCGTGTGCATTCCCACAGAGGCAGACGTGGGCACCACACGGGGAGCACTTGGAGCAGCACCAGGGATTAGTTTGCTTTGAGTCATGAGCATGTTGTGGCAACAACCCTTCTTCTCTTTCAGGGTTTTCTTCCAATCCACCGGGAATTGATGTTCCTCCTGCCCCCAGGACCACGCTGGTAAGTCTCTGGAGGACAGCTCTGGTTCTTTCCCAGGCCTTTCAGAGGGTGGCCGTATTGTTCCCACTCTGACCGGAGACTTTCCAGTGCCCATCTCTGACAAGCTCTGTGGTCATCCCAGCAGTGGACAGCCTGGCAGAGTATGAGCCATGGTGGTCTTGCACAGGTGCCTTCTCTGGACTTTGTCACCCGCAGAAGTGATATATCTGCCATAATCACCACTGCCTGTAACAAGTTCAGCAACATTAACTGCACTGTCCCCACCCCGGAACAAAAACCACCATCCTCCCCCCTCCCTGATTGCGGCTTCATGTTTTTAGCACAATGCACAATTGTGTTAATTGTGGCTTAACAATCACAAAGGTTTGAGAAGATGCTAAGGTAGCATCTCAAGAAGATGCTGAGAGAGCCACCAAGCACTTGAGAAAGGTGCTGAAAAGAACTGTGATGGAGATACATTTGTACACCCCCAAACACCTCCTTTATTTCTGTAGGAGCAGTCAACACTCCCCACTTCAAACATCATTCAGAGTCTTTGGTAAGATTACTCTTGCTAGCAATAAATGTGTTTGTTATTTACTTCTATTAGAAGTGTTTGCTTTATGAAGTATGATTTTCATAATGAAACTCACAGCCCAAATCAGTATCCTCTACACCATATTTATAACAGATATTTATAAATTATTTATTTAACAGTCATTTCAAACTAAGTTTAACTACAGGAATGCAACATCCAGCAATGCTAAGGCACACCATTAAAGGCAGCTATTAAAGCTCTGTCAGCTGCACTGTGGTGTGACTACACTGGTGTCAAGTTATTGAAAATCACCTGTCCTAATTTCTTCAGGTAGATGTTTCCTACTCATATAAATAATGTTTCCTATTCATGAATATTAACTGAAACAGGACACTGAGAAAGGAGTGATCAATAGCTAACTCATGTAAGCACAGTTAACTATTAGGAGGCAGCAAATGTTGATTCTGACAGCAAATGTTAATTACAAAACCTAAGAAGCCAGATTCACCCTAATCTTGTCAAGATAGAGGGGACAAGGATCATCTCAGAAACCACTGAATCACTCTGCAAAGGACCACGCATGCTCCAGAAAGAAAGGTGAGAAGTGCATTGTGAGGTAGACTACTAGCCTTCATCAGAAAGACCTCCGAGGAAGAGGAGAAGCCTTCCTCAGTGCGATCATCAGGACACACAGCGCTTGCGTGACACCTATGCTAATGATATTAATGACTTCTGAGAAGTAATTTGTATAACCACTCCTATCCCAAGGAATGTGATGAATATTTATGAATTTTACCCATAATACTGTGTTGTAGGAAGTGCTGGGGGGTGTGTGTGCTCGGAGGAGAGATTCCCCTACACACCCGGTACCGAAATAAAGCAAATACCCACTGCTCTGACTCTGAAGTGTCTCCTGGCCTGGTTTGGGGCGATTCAACACTTAGAAATAAGACTATTCAGACCATTGAAATTCAAGCAGTCTATGCAATATCCCTTCAAAACATCCCACAGTTACTGTGCACTGTCTCCACAGCCAGAGGTAAAACCCTTTCTGCTGCTCTTTGGTGGCTTTTGTTTAGTTGTGCTAGTCAAAAGCCTGGGTCAGGTCTGCAGAATTACTCCCAGTATTTACAACACCCTGAATTGAATGCATTGGCTCAATGCAAAGATCTGGCTTACCTATCTAAAAGTTTCACCTCCTCCCAAGTGCAACTGCTCTAGTCCCTGACTTGCCCCATAACCATTAATGTGTTTGACACCTTCCCCGCAAGCCACCAGGCTTTGCATCATTGTGAATCTTACCTCTTTACTGCTCAGGTACTCAAAAGGAAGGAGAGATGGAATTAGGATGTCCTATACATGACCCATGGCAAATTTGGAACCTTACTGCTTCCAATACTATTTTTTCCATAATCCATATGTTGAATGGCCCGGCACATCCACATAGTAAGTTCTCCCACTGAAGTGACTGCTCACTTACTGGAAACTCGCAAAGTACAAAGATATCTCCCTTGTAAAACAGAAATCACCATCCATTTGTCCTGTGTCAGAGAGACTCCAGGCTTTTGCAAGGCCTTGAGGACACAGCCAAGTGCAGTGATCCCGGCCCCGGCTGCTCCCTCCCCAGACACAGGAGCAGTTCTCTGCTGCGGGCAGCTGGTTAAGAGTGCCTCGAGCACTTGGTGATTTTCAGGCGCTTGTCTGAACCTGAGGTGGCCTCATTCTCTCTGCTGGGGGACTGGCTGCTGGGATACTTGTTGCAGTTCTTACAAATGCAAATGAAACGACAACTTTCCTTCTGACACAGACATAAAAACTCCATCGCCCAGCACCTGTGCCAGCAATGCTCCTTGCATTAGTGAAAAGGAGGACAGTGCTGAAAAACAAAGGTAGAAACGACTAATTTTGGAATTAAAAACAAAACCATGCAGAAAAGGAGCATCTGTGGCGCTGATGTTCAGGCAGTCTTGAGAATCTAATTCCAAGCTCTTGTCGTTTGCCATGTTCAGTGCCAACAATTTGACTGCGAGCTATAAAAGCCCAGCCTACATCACTGCACAAGATCCCAATGCACAGACAAGAGCTACTACATGACGTGCAACCAAATTACGCACACTTCTGCCTCACCAAGTTACCATATTCATGAGGAAGACAGTTCTGTTGCTAAAGCTTGAGCTCTACCAGCTCCTCTGAAGCAACTGCAGCCACCAAAGCACAACACTGACCCGTGGCCACCACTTCCCTCAATCTCAATTCTTAGAAGCAGAGCACAGAATTTCACTCATGGTAGAAAATGAAGATCAGAAAAGAAGTGCCCATTTTCCGCCAAACCCCCAGTAATAAAAAAATATCCATTCTGTTCATAAACATATCCTTCCATAGATATAGCTTAGTACTTCTTTGAGGACACAAACTGTATGGTTATAGAATAATCTCTTCATAATACTAACAATGTTTACTTGTTGTAACAGCTTGTTTATTCAGTAGGTCTCTCATTTAAGCCCTGTTATAAAAAGTATAGCTAAAAAGTAGTTTAATTTTATTCTGTAGCTGCACAAGCAAAGAAAAAACTTCTATGACTAATTGAAATACAGGTTGTAAATTAAAAATACCCTGTCTGTCCAAGAGTGTGAGAAATTGATGAAAGAGAGCAGCTGAAATCTTGTTCACTCTAATTGCCAAGATACTCCAGAGTTTTACTTAATTTATATCTTCTTAATTCTCCTTTTACATTAAGGGTTGGAAAAAGTTTCAAGATAAGTGTAAATGCTCAAAGTCATTTTCCCAGATCCACAGACTTAATCCTCAAATTCAGCCAACAACAGGAATCACAGTAAGTGAAGAAATTAAAAACTGTAAGAGGACCATCTTTTAAATGTATGATCTCTAGTACATAACAGCCAAGTCACATCAGAGGAAAGGACCATCCTCAGGCCCCACGGTACTGGCTTGTCACATTGTTATTAATAAAAAGATGAGAACACAGACCTGTATGCCGTCAGCTTGACCCTCAAATAGGAAATCTCACGAACTCTGGATAATCTAATCAAACTAAAATGAATAGCCAAACCTCTCTGTCAGTCCCTAGCTGGCTCACTTTCAAGCTTACTTGCTTGAATGACTGTCACCAACTAGGAGGTGACCTAATCCAAAGTCTATCACAGTGAACAGAGAGGCACTGACTAACAAGTGCCTTCAGTGGCTTTGGGCCAGTGCATCAGAGCAGCTAAACAGTGTGAGGCTCAATGGAGAACACAGCATAGCAGAACATTTAAAGAAAAAGCTCAAGCTACAACACAATGCCATATATGTAAAATATATGTGAAATGTACGTAAAATACACGTCACATAAAGAACATGTACATGATTTTGCATAAATAGACAAATACAGATAGAACAAGTGAAGCAAGGAGGATGCACGAGTAGTAACAACAGAAATTCCACATTTACAAGTTATCTCCAAAAAAATTCAGTTTAAAAGAATATGTATCAGCATCCGTGATCTAACAAAAATAATATACACATAATCTGCTAAATGGATTTTACTCTGATGCGTTACTGATGAGATCATTGTCGTCTGCCAAATCATCCACATATTTCATTAGAATAAAGAGCTACAGAAGAAACATGCATTAGTTGATTAATGAAAAAACCACAAAAATTGATCGAGACAGAAGTTCAGTAGCATTATGTTCCTTAATAGAAAAAAGACCATCATTAAAAATTAACAATTGGTAAGTGTCTTGAGCTATTTTGTCAGTGTTTTCTATCTTCAAGGCATGGTCTTTTCCCCATAGTAGCAAACGGTATTCAGACACACACATAATGTAAACAATGCTTGAACGATTTTGCAATGATTTCTGTAATCTTTTTCACCCTGCTGTATCAGCAAAATCATAAGATTCATATTGTGACATAGTATTGTGACACACAAAACTATTCTGTTGCTAAAAAAAACAAAACAAAAAAAAGAAACAACGATTTAACATAGCACACAAACAAAAGCCACACTCTTTAGTGATAACTTGAAGGTTTAGAAGCCTTCCAATGGAAGCGAAATTGTGCAAGTGCTATTTTTAAAAACATGTTCTTATTAAACGTAAACATTTACATATTTGCAATGGATTTCTAGAAATAGCCTGTTATCACATGCTACTAGTCAAATTAGTAGATCCAAATCGACTTGTTGGGAGGGAGTGCAGTGACTGCTGGAGTGACTCAGCAGCAGCACTGCCCTGAGATGACACAGAAGCACTGATGTGCAGGCACCTCGGTGCCGGAGCTTGTGGGCATAATTAAAACAGACACTGATAGCTTGATTTCCATGGATTTCCTTGCCTATGTTAAAACTGATAAAGCAGCAATCCTTCTGGTGCAACACTCAGCAGAAGACCCCTGCCAGGAGGGTTCCTGGAGAGCTCTCCTGTCACAAACCAAGCAAAGCGCATTTACAAAAGGCCAGAGGTAACTCATGAAAATGAAGAATACCCTGAAAAGGTGCACCTGTATCTCTTCAGAGCAATGATGTTTGCCTTCAAGCAGTGAATAAACTCACATGCTCAGCCACAAATGCTGAATTTAAAGCACAAGAACCAAAGGTGAATGTCTTCTGTGTTCTACTCACACATTTTCTCTCAGCAGCCTCCGTATCACTTTCCAGACATTAAAAAAAACAGTTTTCAGCCCCATTCAAGGGGGTATTCCAGTACATCTCACCCAACTAAGTTTGCTCACAGAGAACAGACAGGACGGCACATATATTGCAACACTTCATGTACAACAGCACCGGTGATTCCCACAACAACTTCCTGGAAAGAAGTGGAAACAACATATGTGATCCATAACTGTTTCCAGCCAGTGAAATGTAATCTGCCTGTCTTTGTGAGTCAGTATCCCAACTTCATAGAAAATGGGTATGATGCCAAACCAAGAGACATGTCATGAGGTTTCATTCAATTATTTTCATAAACAGTTTTGATAACATTTCCTGAAAGGCATGACACAACAGGCAGAATATTATTCACACCAAGTCGCTCTCTTTTCACAACTTAAGCATTTGTAATATTTACTTCCAGCATAAAATAGTGGAACTTTTAAAAACAGATTTCTTTCATGGAAAGACCATCTGTTTGCAAATTTCTAAACAGAAGATAATCTTCTTGAGTTGCTACTTATGATTGCCTGAAGCTATCTGGATCCATGGACAGCTCTAATAAATAAATAAATAAAGCACAAGAAATAAGAAAAAGCCCCTAACAATTACTTCGAACTACTGTAATTGAAAAATAGGCTGAGAAGGTCAAAGTAAGTAAGAAAAATTTTACAATTATACTATTGGAAAGACAGCAGCAAGACAGCAAACAGAGATGTCCAAATCCACTCAGTAAGCAATATCACAACATAGTAAAAGTCACCATAAATAATTCATATTCATGGTGGTCAGCCAAAACCTGTTAAACTGGGAATTGTGGCATCCCTGAAGGAATCTGGAATATCAAAAAAAGCTTCTGCTTAGGTACAATTTTGTTAACAGTCATCAATGATGGGAGCAACCACAGAAGTAGTACATGACATTTTAATGGAAATTTCATAACAGTCTAAGAAAGTTTGTGACCAAAGCTCTTTAATGCTGTGTATGTATCCGAAAAAGGAAGCAGTTATTGACCACAGTTACTTGCCCCAAGCTTAAATTTGTCATTGAAGAAAGTAGCTCTAGCTCATACATGTGACCCAGCCAAGCTAATTCAGTCTTTTTATATTATATATATATATATATATTCTCAACATATATATATTATAAATATATAATCTCAGTGGGCAACATAGCATTTTGTACTGTGATTTAATGTGCTTAAAAATTCTCCTGTCACCCCTGTCACACAGAATGTGCCTATCAAGACTGCAGTGCCCTGTCCTAAAATGCAGTACTGGGCAGTAAGGTACTAAACAGTAATTGAAAGACTGTAAATAAAAATTCCAAAAAAAAATGAAGCCCCACTTACAGAGTAAAGAGCAGGCTCCTGAAAAAGCTTGAGTGAAGGCCTGCAGTATGCTAACTCACAGACTGCATACATAAAAGCACAGACACAACTCTCTGCTTTGCAATACACAGGCCATACACAGGGATAACCAAAAATTCCCGAATTCTCAGCATCAACCACAGCCACCATGAACAAGCTCCCGACAATCTAAAGTACAGTGTAGTCATTCTTCTATAGCATAAGCAATTTTTCTAGGACGAAGTAAAATCCTGCATGCCAGTAGCAGGTTCAGCCCCCGGCTCGGGCTCTCACTGTGCCCAAGAGATGACACCACCTCGCCCCGGTGCTCCCCAGCTGCCCCCTGCTGCCCTGCAGCCATGCAGCAAGGTGGGCAACCTCTGCTCTTGCCTTTGTCACACTCCACCGAGGAGTTTAAAAATTGTGGACCCACTTAGGTACGAACAATACTGCATTGTATGCCTCTAATTACCAGTGTCCACTAAGGATCCTTAGAGACAGCGTTTAAACCATGGCTACTCGTCAATGCAACTATACTTCTAATTCCAATTCTGTTCGTTTTAATGCATTATTGTTTCCAAATACAATGCTTCAAATTGCAGATTATGTCTGGCTCAAGGGCTGATTATGAGAAACACTAGCACTTCTGCCTCTGTGTGAATAACTCTGATAATAATGAGTGATTGATTGAGCTCCAAGAAGTCCAAATGATGAGAAGGGTCAATTTGAACATTTTTATTAGCTTCTTTTGTTAAATCTAACACTTTGCCAGGCCAGAGACAAATACTGCATCTGGTTACCATGATTTTTTGCAACCCTACAGAAGTACAATTTAGAAAATGGGTACTGGTCTAAAGGCAGACCTTATAAGAAATGCTAATGAAACATAAAAACCCACCCATTTTACTGGCACTCAAGAGATGGCCAAAGAAAAAGAGAATAAAAAGTTGCAAGAGAAATTCACTTCAACACTTTCCTGCCAGAAAAGGAAAAAAATCCCTCAGTAATACTAAGAGTCATCATAGCTCCATTTTACAACCAAAATGCTTTGCTTGATAGGCCTGCCTTAGGTAAACAAGAGCTACAACATGAAAATCACTAAAAATGCTCACTAAGCACATGCAACAGCAGAGAAATTAGAACAGAAATGTAAGACACAAGCCAGTTAGACCAGGAAATTGCAGAAACATTATTCCAAGAACTTACGTCTTGCAGTCATGCAATTATACTGTATAAAATCAGCAAAAGTTAACATAGACACACAAAAAGCTAATCAAACTAGTTGCAGTTCATCCAGCACCTTCCAAAGATTATATTTTCCCTACAGATCTCATTACCTAGAAATGTTAACACATCAGTCAGCACTTTTTCTGTCAGTTACTAGAAATCCTTGTTGATACACACCTCCTAGAAAACAACCACTGTAGGGTAAATTAAGCAATAGGTGATGTCTCCATAGCTTTAGGCTCATTCACATATTTACACTTGTAGGAGGTAGAGAAGCCACCGCCAATTTCCAGCAGAAGACCACAGTCAACACTGTAAGATCTGTGGGCCAGGTCTAAACAAAATATTCCTAAAACCAGACAAGTGTGCAGCTGTCATTCTCTTCTCAGAGGATGCCTACAACACCAAAAAGCAATTCCCCTCACTGAGCTGCAGCACCCTACTGCTCATGGCTGTAGGTTACAGTTCAGGGGCTCCTGCCTCATTCTGGTTTTCACAGTGGCACTTAAGTCTCCTTGCAGTTAAAAAAGAAAGTTTAATTCTATAACCAAATAAATGATGCCAACAGGACAACTTTACAAGGTACTCTAGATCACAATTCATTTAAGTGCCCTTGAAATGTTCAAGGCTGGATGGGATTTTGAGCAACCTGATCTAGTGGAAGATGTCCCTGCTCATGACAGAGGGGTTGGAACTACATGGTCTTTAAGTTTCATTAACCATTCTGTGATTCTGTGAATCTACATTATCATAAAAAGCAGAGAGCGAAAAATAACAGGCACATAATTTTGAAAGTTTGCTACAAAGACAGGGCTATGGCACAGGGACTTAGCCTGAACTAAAGCTCTGGTTTGTAAATATTAATATGCCACTGCTGGCTTCACATACCTCTGTCTCTTCTATCAGCTGATATTCTGCCCTGCAGCACGAAAATTTAGTTTACACATGCAGTATCTTCTGGGTGGAAAATGAAGAGCGAGATTTGCACTGCAGCAGCACCACCAGAACAAACCATCTCTGGGGCAGATGCAAAAAGACTCGGGTGGATCATTGGTGGGACAGCAGGCTGACAGCAAGTCCCTGCAGCAGCTGCTTCCAGGGCTTGCCCAGAGCTACCTGGAGCCCTGGAGATGCCTGGCATCCTGGAGCTGCCAGGAGTCAGAGCTTGAGCTGTCTTCATGGTAACAGCAGTTGAAATAACTCTATCAATTGTGATTTACACTGCTGGGTATTTTAGGGCCAAGCTGGGAGCTGAGGTTTTTTTTTTCAGAATGAAAAGATGCACAAAGCAGGATTTGCTTGGGACTAATTACAGGCAAGAGATGTGGGGTGGTGAGTTGTTTTTTTTTTGTTCCAGCCACCATAAAAATAAGCTCCTAGCACAGAATATCTCAGACCTGGACCAGCCCCATACACACTGACATTTTTGTTCTCATTTCTACATGCTCAGGCACTATAGAAAGCAAATGACTAGGCCTGTATTTATTTAGAAACCCAGACAGATGATGTTTAAAATAAACCCAGACTTGATTTCAAAGATATCTGGCTCTTGAGATGTTCTTCTTCAAATGATAACAGCTCTACTCATGCTCAGTGCTGCACACAGTATACAGCAATTATCACTGCCATTTTACTATTTATTTTGAATATATAGCCTAAAATAAATCTTGAAAAAAACCCAACAATGAAAATGGCATTGATTCTTCATATTTCATTTATCTTACACAAGCAGTTTTCTTCCTTTGGGGTTATAAAAGGCAAACAGAACTAGCAAAGTATTTGGAGCTCTACAGATGATACCAGGACTCCAAACAGTTACAGATTATAATATTGTTGGTATCATTACCTGCTCAGCAACATCAGAGAGAAGAAATACTTTAATTGTCACACTACATCTGAAACTCCTGCTTGTGCCAGCATGTTGTGCTCTGAATTTCAGGATTTTAGCACTATGTGTTAAAGACAACGATAGTATCTATAACAACATTGTGAAATATTTGAGATTTATTTGTGGTATGCTGCTGTTGAAATGTGTAATAGCAGTTCAGCTTGCATACTAAACACACCCGGTGTTGAATATGCTAGAGGCAATTGGCAATTGGTATAAAAATATACTACTTTCATTATTGTAGTACTCAAAACTGCTGATAAAGATTAGATTCTAGATGCATTTTTGTTATTTAATCTTCTTTTTCAGATCTTTTAGAGCTAATCCATAAACTTCGTTACTGATTAGACATATTTTTACAACTTATAAGAGCATAGCATGGAAAAGGAAATAACATACATTTTCAATGATTCATCTATCCAGCATCCATCCAGCATCCATTAAGGACTAGACTAAACTCAACACCAGATGTGGAAACTCTGTTTCTAGCATACACATATTTCATATTTATACAATACAGGGAACACCACAGGACATCAAAACCCCTGGAGACATTAGCATGGACCAGGTACTATGCTATTTTTAAAATGAGAAAATAGTTCCTTTTGAAATAGTTTAAGCAGCTTGCCAAACTCCAGAAGTTTTTTTAATTGCAAGCACAAAAAAAATAAGGACTAGCTATGCAGATTTCATTGACAAAGCTAAGTCTATGAAGTAAACACCACTTAACACTGACTGAAGTAGTTATTTATAACAGAGAATTTCTCTACCAATACAGCATTTCCAACATACTTTCAAAATAAAATACAAACTCTTTAAAACAGCCGTATCAGTAGTATGCCATTATATTTATTTAAATTAGTAAGTTCACCAAGTAGTTTCTTGAAACTCTACTATGTTCTTTTTTCTTTTTGGACTAGGAGCTACAAGACTGATAGCAACGAAGTCCTGAAAAAAGTGTTAACATTTGTAGAAACTAAGAATTTATCTTCTGCAAAAGCAAACATTTCAAAATTTACCGTTAACCACATCATCAGCTAGACCAAACATACACTGTAAAACTAGTTCTTGAAATCATTCCAGCAGGGTCTATTTTACAAACATCTACAGCCTTTTCTTGCACTTCTGCTTACTTTAAGTTTGCACAGAAGTGGTAAAATTTAATATGCGGTGGAGCACTACATTAACTACTGAAATGTTATTGCCCATCAAAAGCGTTTAGTGCTGCTTTGCAAACAGGCTTACCTGAGTGCCATAAGATGCTGACATAATGAGCCAGATCTGCTGCGGCGCAGCGCAATCAGCTCTGCGCACTTGAAATGCAAAAGCAGCTCCTCGATACCAAAGCCATTTACACAATCTCTAAAAGACATTTTTGTATATGACATACTTCAAATTTTGTAGTATTTTGGAATTAGGTACATATACCCTAAATTATCAGTAACAGGACAAACTGCCCAGAACAGAATATGCACACACACTGTGTTTTGTACTGGAGCACAAAGGCGCTGTCTCAAGAAATCCCTGAACTACGGATCACTGGAAGTCTGGCAGGCAGACCTGGGAAGAACTGCATATAGTCACCCAGTTCTGGCATCCCACCCTTGGGAGCTACAACTGGTCACTGTCAGAGGCAAAGCACTGGGGTACACGGACTTCCTAGGTGTCATCTAACTCTTGTGTGACCAAATCTTATGCTCTTACATTAAATCCTAATGAATCAACCAAACATAAGCGGAAATAAAAATAACCCTTTCTCCCCCTTCACACATAAAATAAACTTCCTTCTTTTATGATTGGCTGAACTAAAAATGCCTAAGGTTTTACTTGATATATGTACTTTGGGATGAAAATGGAAAGTATCCGCACTAATACAACACTAATTTTAGATATTTAATAAAAAACAAATGACATTTGCTGGTGTGGCATGAAATAGCAGAAAGGAAGATTTCTGTCAACTGTTTCTTCCTCATTTCCACAGAAAATAATCACCTCTTCTAGTTCAGTGGATCATATAAGACACTATTACCATATCAGCCAATCAAGCTCAGTATCCTAACAGTTGCCAGTCCAAGACAATTTAGAGTAAGATGCTTGGACGCACAATGAAAAAAAACCTCTTTACAGATAAGTTCTTCCTTAACACTTAGCATGTCATGAATGTCATGAGTGGCTCACAATCTCAAATACAGGCTCAGGTGTGTTACTTCCTATACTCCTGGGGTTCTGTGAGGGCAGCAGTCCCTGAGGGTAATAGCCTATCACAAAGGTCCTTTAAAATTTAAACTTTTTGCATGAAAATCTTATTGTACATCCACATGTTCCAGGGTAAGTACATGTTGATTGATTCACATTTTTTGTACCAGCGATTATTCAGTGTCTTATTCCTATCTCTACCAAGGACAAATGCTTTTCACCAGGAGAGTGGTTAAGCATTGGAACAGGCTGCTGAGAGAGGCTGCTGACTCTCTATCCTTGGAGATATTTGAAACTAAACTGGGCATGACACTCAGCTGATGAAAAGTTGAAGCTGGACTGCTGTGAGTAGGAGCTGAACCAAGGAGAAAACCTTTCCTGCTCAAATCACTCTAGGACTGCAGTATTTTCAGTATCTCTTCAGTTTCTCCTAATTCTGTCTCTTTTTTTTTTTTACCTCCACAATTCATCAACAGATTCAAAGCGGGAAATACTACTTTTATACCCTATTGTCACTGTACTTCTAATATTTGCTTCCCTCTTACTCTTTCTACAAAACTTGTGTTCCTTTTAGTTTTTCCTGAAATGACAATTTAAAAGCCTAAGGCCTCTGAAAGCCTTATACCTACAATTTTCCTACAGCATTCAGGGAAACACAGGTGCTCACCAACCATTTCTATGCCAGTATATTCTATTCCAGAAATCATACACTGGTTAGTTCCCATTTTGCCATTTTCACTGAAGTGTTTCATAATTACATCTTTAATGACTACTTCTTTGCACAATAGTAGGACATGATAACATCTTAACAGGAGGCATCAGCCTGCCAACACACCACAAAAACAGATCATTGCTCCTGGGAAGTGAAATGCAGTAGTCAGTTGGAGCTTTGCCTTTTAGAAAAGGATCAGCTGTCCTACAGCTGCCAACTTAAGTACCTTACAAAAATATGACTTAACCACCTATGTCAACCCAGATACATAAATATACTAAGATGCATTCATTTTCCTCTCAGTCAACATTCCTATTCCTGTTTCTAAAAAGGATCTTCAAAGATGACTCTGCTTTAAAAACATAATCTACAGCATCCACAATGGATACCAATGTACAGGTATTATAAAAAAAAAATTAAGCCTCCAAAGAACCTTTCCAAGAGATAACAAAACAAATGCCATTAATAGAGCTTTTCACCTAACAAATACTTCATGTCTCAGGACAGTATTTATTTATGATACTTTGTTATGGACTAGTGCACTGCCTGGTTACTTTTCAATTATCACATGAGGTGGAGGAAAAAAAATCCTATTTCTATATGAGCTTAAACTGAAATTGACTTTGAATCTCTGAACTGTCAACAAATTCTTCCCTGAGAAGGCTGGCTTTGCAGAGATTATAAAGAAGGTGTCATCCTTGACACTTGCGTTCTATATTCATCCAGCAGGCCTGGAAGCGGAGCGCGCAGAACGCCGGGCAGGATGGCGGAGGGCTCAGCTGTCACCCTGCCTGCCTCCCTCGCTTGCTTTGCAGGCAAAGGCAGTGCTGGAGGTGTCAAAGGTTCTCTATTTAAAGTCGCTGACAAGCAAAGGAAGAACACTGGGAGAATATGTTAGCAGCCACTATGAACTCGTCTCTAGTAACAAGTCATCCTGACACTTACTTCTGGATGTTTGAAACAAGAGCCCTGATTCTATTGAAATTTAAAAAAAAAAAAACAAAACACCAAAGCCCCATACACTATACCACCATCAGATTTACAAGTTCAAGATTTAGTCTGGGAAAATCCAGTGTTAAGAACTCATAGAGCAAAGCCCTGCTTTCTGTCAGAGTGACAAACCAGAAAGCCACATACGATTATGTTAATCTCCCACTTCAAATCTCCCTTGCACAATTGCATACCACTGCTTTCTGTGTTTCGTTTAAAAGTCATAGAGTTTACTAACCACTTAATGAAGCTGCATTCCTTAAATCCCTGACAGATTATATGAACTTGCTTGGTTTAGAAACATAAATTTGCCATTCCACTACCCCCTGCCCCAATGACATCTTAGTCAAAAGCCGGTGTGCTTGGGGCTGCAGGCAGTGAAACACACCTCTCCTCAAAGCTGCTGCCTCCATCGAGCAGCAGCAAACAGGAAGGCAAAAAAGTGAACAGGGAAAGGAAGGAGCATGGCTTGCCCCTCTGAAAAAGAAAAGCTATTTCCAACCATGCTTATCTCTTTCAGTCCCTTATTCAGTTTTAATTGGAAAGAAGGAACTGAAGAATATGAAAATGCTTTGAAAGACACTTGCAAGAGTCCTGGGTAATTGTCTGCATCAAAGATGACAATTTGCTGCATGGCTGATTTCATTTGAAAGGCTTTTCTGATGCTGGGTGTCCCAGTGGCCGGCTCAAACTTTGAAAATGGATCAGGACAAAGTAGCCCAGAGGAGCACAGAAAAGGTGCACCAACAGTATCCAACTTGCAGGCAGGATGAGGACGGTGCTCCTCCTCTTAAGTTTGAAAGGATATCCTGCTTAGACCCTGCATCTAGGATTATAATTATAGCAGCTCGTGCATTTCCTAGCTGGTGGCAGAAGGGGGGAAGCAGATGTGGACTTAATGGCAGTTGTGCCAGCTGGCTTATAACAGCAGGAGGCAAAAACCAGGGAAGCAATGGCCCCAGATTCCATTTACCTGACCAACGAGCCAGCTCAGCGTTTCTGATGGAAGTCTCGGCACAAGCACTGCAAGCTGTCGGCAAGCTCCCCATGTGAGCATTAGCAAACCCCGGCACAACCCAGCGTGCACAATGAGCTTCCAAGTTTGAAATGATGCAGCTGACGGGTGTTTAAGCACTAACCTCCTCCTCTGTGTTCCAAGGCTTAAGATTTATGGCGTTTTGTTCCATGAGCACTAAAGAAAAAAAGAATTCTAACTTTCGGAGCTCATTCCCATGTTTTCCATTAAGTCCATATTTCAGTAAGTGTCATTCACCAATACAAAGTCCTATTAGTCATGCTTCCAAGGAAAATGTCATTATTGCTGCTTCTTAAGCTACTGAATGATAGAAATCAGACCACAGATTTTGTTTTATCAAGTTTGAGATATTTGCCAGTCCTGCTGATTAGGATATAATTCAACAGCATTTTACACAACTCTGGCATGTTTTAGTTATTGTGCCTAGTTAAAAGTCTGGAGATTGCTATTAAATGAAAGAGAAAGAAGGCTATTACTAAATCAGTGGTGTAACCTTTGTGAGTTGCTTTTCATCTCCTCACAGACAGTACAATGAGAAAATTTAAATGAAAACCAGAATAGGCAATACAAGGAAGTCATTTAACAGGCAACAGTAATCCATGTAGGTTATTCTCCCAAATGCCTAGTCAGTGGTCTCAGATGGCTAATGTGGTTGAAATGTGTAATTCAGAGCTAGAAATAGTATGTTTATATATCTGGACGTGTCCAGTGCACCTTGGAAACAGCTGTGTGGGGGGAAAAAAGCAGTGTATCTGATTTCAGCTAAACAAGGTTGCAAACGGAATTATCTATTTCCTCTCACAGAACTGGAAGATACAACACTGCAAGGCTCCCAGTAATCATTTTAAATGTAATTAAATCTAATTAGGATTAGATTTTAATGGTAATCTGGGGATATTACATTTGCATTGGTTATTAAGTGCATTGATTTACCCACCTATATGCTCAAACACTTAAAATGGGAATTAAGGATCAGCTACCATATGTTATGACTTTACATCTCCATCAACATTACAGGCCAGATCTTAAGATACACAATCTCCAATACAAAAAACACCTATGCACATAATTAATTTTGAGCATACTGTCTTGTTCTGTGAAGTTCAATACCCAGTGCTTATGTTCTCCATTGAAAAGTCATGTTTATGTGGGACTCAGGTACTAATTCCTACAGCAGAAAATGTATTTATTTCATATAACATATGAAATCCACAGATGCTTCAAATTAAAATACATCTATTCCATAAATAACCTCCAAAACCAAAGCAGATATTTCTTGCTTAAGCTCCAGGTTAAGATACAAGTCATATTTCCTATCTTTTGTTCTCATCAGCTGTTTCCTACAAAAATCTAAACATACCATATGAATTTTCAAAGCCATTTTTCTCTGATCATATCAAGGGTTACTTGTTTCAGTAGGTTTGGGTTTTTTTATCAGGCAGTGAATGACTGTCCCTAAATATTTTCCGCAGGACATGACTAGCTAGCTTGGCCTCCCTACTATTCCCTTTCCTGCCTTTGGAAACCCAGAGCTGCTTCTTTCTCCTCATTATTCTCAACATCTTGGAGGTTCATTTTCTCCTAAAGATGTTATTCCTCAGACACATCCTTTCCTGAGACTGACCACTTGCTGAACATATTTTACTTCACCAGTCCAGTCACCCATCTAACAACTATATCCAAGCTTGTACATTGGGAAGAAGCCTGAATTAAGTACAGGGATTCTAAGTGATCAGCAGCACCACAGCACATGTATCATTTCATCATCACCCAAAACCTTCAAATATAACATCTCAGATCTTCCTCTCTCATATCCTGAGGGGATCCACTTTCATAAAAATACTCTGTACATGACAGGGGCAAAAGGAAGGGGAAAAAAGACACCATATACCATTTTTCTCTCTCAGGAGACAAATGTCAAAGAATCACACAACAAAGAAACCCATTAAATTAATGTACATCTACAAGCACTAATTACAGGCACACTCCTTGAAAATGTGAAGACTCTTCCTGAAGACAGCACTACAATGGCTTCTTCAACTACTGATTGTTTGTCAGGTTAATTTTTATCAAGAAACAAAATCTCTACTTAAAAAAAAAAAACAAAATCAGACTCAAAATGAGTAAACATATTTCATATTGCATTTGGAGACGCATACAGATTTTTATAAACTTCTGATGTCAAAACATATTATGCACTGAAGGCTTCTCAGCAGTGAAACAAAAAACTAGCAGAACTTCATATCAGTTTCCCAAAACCTATTTGCTCAGCAGGCAGTGGCCATCCAGGCACCCTCTAAATGGAAAAGGAGGAACTGCACAGCATCTCACAGGCCACAGCATTTGGCACATGATCCTCTTGAAAGCCTAAGACAAGAATGATCCAACTACTCAGATAAAACAAATACATTCAGGTGTAAGCAAAGCACTGCAACACCTGCCTCTCCTCCAAGAGACCAATATTTCTGCTCAACACTTTTCTAGGCTGATTTCTGTCCTATTTTCATCTGTGAAGAGACTTCTCTGCCAAATGACGTAATTAAATAATCAGTTGTGCCCTGAAATGTCAATTTGAAAAGAGAAATACACACATGCTCAGACAGGTTTATTTCAGTTAGAAGGGTGAACTTCCAGCCTGTCCACAGCCCAGTGTTGGCAAAGGTCTCTGGAAATAATGGGAGTTGTGTGTATCAGAGATTTGCAGTTTGCAGTTCTCCTCCAAGGTTGTCAATCCTCTTTACTATGTTTGATACAAGCAGTAAAACAATGGAGGTGTTTAGAAGATTTACTTATGATTTTAACTTCTTATCTGAATCATCCAGGGATTTATTGGAAATGATGACTAGATGCTGAAAGATAAAGGTAACGTAGGGTTCTCTAGAGGGACTTTCCATCTCACAGAAGAGTTTAATGACGATTCCAGGCGCAAATCCTAAGATTTCAACTGAATACAAGGAGACTTATTTTTATACATCACACAGACTCTACTTTATGAGCTGCCAGTTTGCATATAGGCAACAAAAAGCTCTTTGGCTAAATACAGACATTGGAATAAAGTGTCAGTTAATAGCAATTTCATCCCGCAAGTGGTTTTGCCCATACAACCTAATGAAGAGAGATTATTTTAGGATTAGAGCACTGAAAAGGAAGGAAAAAGTGAAAAAGGAGGAAAGGAAAAGAACGACAAAGAAATCACAATGTTGCACAGAACTAAAACATCCAATTATGCTTTGATCCTGGTTTGAATTTTAAATGTTACTGTCATCACAAAACTTCTTTCAGTGATTACTTGGTATCTATGATGTATGTCAAATGTACAGAAAAACAAAGCGTGTTATAGGTAGAAGTAGTAGCTTATCTTGCAGACATAACAAACCCCATCTCTCAAACATTATTGAGAAGCCTGTCAACAAAGCAAATCAAGCACTGAGTGGAAATGAGGCATAATACTTAATTTCCTCAATCAGCATTTTCTTGCTTGCCAGGAACACCTCTCTTGTGTGGGCTGACAAGGTGCAAGCTAATTTACAGATCCAGGAGGACTCAGCTATATCCAGATAGCGCTGCTCTCACATTAATTAAGAGAAGACTGAAAAGTAAAGTTCACTCAGAAATGGTAGTGAGGGAAAAAAACCTCAAGAAAATGTTGACTGTTATGAAGAGCAAACAACAAAGCAGTGGATCATCCTATCAGTCAAATTAGTGTTGTTTCCACATTAGAGATTTCAGAAGTGTTATATCAAGCATACAGAAAAGGTTACCTTGTCTGGACCTCAGAGCTGCCTAAGATTTCTAGATGCTGTAAACACTTTCTGACTGAACTCACAAGACAACACTCAAGATATCCAATATGCTACAACTTAGAGCCCACAGAATTTATCATGAATATTGTGCCTCAATTTTACCCGTCATTTCTGCTGTATAAAAATGACAGAGTGCAGAAAAGAACCAGTGAGCATTTCACATCTCCTGCCTTCCACACTCTCACAGAGTGGGGTGCAACGCTCTGCTCCAGGCCTGAACTGAGGCAGGCAAATGTCCAGAGGATGAGGGCATCCCCATGGGTCTCACAGGGACCAGGCTGAAGGACTCTCTTCCTACTGACATGTGGGACTATCTCCTATGACCCTCTGGTGTTCTATGGCATACACTGTCTAACAGCCTGGTATTATTTAATGTTTTCTAAAGCAGCTTTCAAATCAATATTTTCTAATTAACTAATTTTTTTTTCCCCAATTAACCAGTTTTTCTACTTACTACTCTTGTAATATGGTTCTCAGTCACAGAACAATTCTCAAGAACCTGTGCAGTTACAACACAAGTTCAACTAATGTTTTACAGGATAAAGAAAGTAATGGGATGAAAGTTAAATGAAGATCCCCTTACATGCTTTCAGGGCAGAACCATTAATAAATATTTAAAATAATACTGGTACCTTGCTTTAAAATTAAATAACAAAACAAACACTGCCTTAATATTGCTTTTTCTTTGAAATATATTTATTTAGCTAGCTAAAAGAAGGACTGATTTTCTTGCTCTCTCATCTCTTACCACAAGTGATCAAAGATGTTTGTCATGTTTCAACATTTACCCACAACAGCAGGGTGTACCTCAGCAGTCTGCTCCTTTCAGATCACTTATGTCTGCAGGAGAGATGACTCCTTTAAAAAGAACTCAGAGTTTGGTAAAAATCAGGTCTTTCACTGACCCGTTCTCTATGGGTTCTCAGAGCACACAACCTTCCTTAGATCCTGTTTTCCTTGAGAGAAGCATGCTGTTTTTCAATCTCAAACTGATTCATCTCTTTCACATCATGCCTCCATGATACCAATAGTCTTAATAGTAAAGCAAAGAAAAACATTCATTTACCAACACATAAGCTTTGGGTACAGTAATAAAGAAGAAAAATAAAACAAAAGCCGAAATGTTTTGACTTGTCAAAGGATATGTGCATGACTTGGACATCACAAAAGACTCTTTCCAAAACCAAGCAGTCTGTGGCTTAAAAGTATTTTCTCCTTTGCCTTTCCTTTCCTTTGGCCTGCCAGCCATCTCCTTCTCTTCCATTCTGAGCTGCTTCCCTTCCATGACACCACCCATAGGCTCAAAATTTGAGATACCAGCCTATATACATCAAGTATGGATTTGTAAAGTAAAATACGGCTTCATCAAGAATTCACAATATAATGAATAATTATAAAAAGAAACTTCTTTTTATAATTCATTCTACATTTGATTGTAAAGTACCTACCTGAACATGTCTCCTAAACCTTTCAGCATTCCTTTCTTTGCCTTAATTTTATCCTTCTCTTTATCTCGATCTTTCTTCTTTTCCTTTCCAGTTTTTTTTCTGTCACCTTTATCTTGGCTTCCATTCATGTGTCTCTCTAACGAGTGGGATGGCTGGTCACTTGCTGTGGACACAGATTCTCTACCAGATCTTGAGCTCTCCTCTGTGTCTTCCTCCACTGAAAGCACACGTTAAGAAACATCAGTGACATAAGAACAAACAACAAGGGTAGACTTCTTGGTATATTTCATAATGTATTTTGAAGCAGGATATATGCAAAACCACAGTAAACTTTTTTTTTTCTTTTTAAATCAGTATCTTCTCACATGGGGTTTTCCAAGAGTATTCATTAGAACAATTAAACTCATAAAAGCAAGGAATTCACCTTCCTGCAAAACACAATTTGTACTTTATGGGTACTGTGGATAATGTATGGATTAATAAAGAGGATTAGCAAAGTGATGTTAATTGGCCTATTTTGTTTCAGTATCTAAATCAGTTGAGGAGAGATTTAGAAATATCTGCAAGAAGAAATAACAGCAGTGCAGCATACCTTGTCCATAAATTCTTAGTAATATTCTCATAAAAATATGAAAGTCATTAGGGAGTGTTAACCCTCAACAAAAGCCATAATAGACTTTTTCTTCTTCTGCAAGTAATGTAATAGTTTAGTTATGCACCTTCATTTCTTGAAGCCATTTAGAACACATCATGCACAATGATTGTTATTTTTGGTGTTATTCTTGGTTGAGATGGGGCAGCCTGCAAGGTTCAGGTGGGGAGATTTCATCCAGTGAAACAAGTAAAATCCTTTAAGGGCAGAAAACATGTTCCTTCTCTGTTGCTAACCCAAGATCAGGAGTCCCAAAGTACACCCAAGGTTAGATTTAACAGACCATATGTATTTCAGAAAGTTTGAAAGAAAAATGACTAAAAAAAAAATCCACTGAAAACCTGAAAACTGATTCCGTAGTTTAGTAAGAAAGAAGTAAAATATTTCAAGCTGGTAGGTCAGAATCCTGCACTGCATGGCTAGTGAAGCTGTGACTTTCCATGAGCTCTAACATTTTATATCATCACATTTAAACAGGGCTCCAACCTTCTCCCAGCTTTCCAACAGACTGCACAAAGCAGCAATTAGGATCACAGATGCATACTTAGTATTGCCTCCTGTAGTTCCAATGAATACAAAGGCTCCAAACAACTTTTGGCAGTAGAATTTGAAAAATACAGTCTTACTTTATATATATACAGTCTATGGAAAAAAAGAAAAGATTTTTGTAGTCAATAAGACTTGGAAATGATCATGGCTTATAGAAGGGAAAAATATTGGTTTTTAGTTTTACCTATGTTTACTGCTTCTTAATATTATTCTGCTAATACTGCTCAAGACCTCAGTAGCTCTTTTACAGCCAATAAAGGAGTGTAACTCTTTAGAAATTTCTCATATATAGACTACTGTAGAATATAAAGTTGTTTTTCTTAGTCATTCATCTTTACCTTACGAGTAAATCATTGAATCTGAAAAGTCTACAAATCACTGACTGAAAGCCATTCAATATCATCTCTTCTCTCTCTCAGACGCTTGCAAAATACTCTTTATTCATTAATATTACAATCCAGAGACCTATCCAATAGACTTTGTACTTATTCACCAAGCATGTATTTTTCAATAAATATTCTCCAGCCCTGGATGATCACATAAACATATTTCAAGAAAAATATATCATGTCAGATACATCTCAACATTAATAACTACTTTTGAATCTTAACTGGTACTCGGAAGTACAAACCACCAAGAAAATATTTTAAAAAAAAGAAAAGAAAACTGAGGCCAGGCCTTGGCATTTAATTCAGGACTGCTATGAGTAAAGCAGATGATACACCTCAACTGCAGACACAGTTTTAATATTCATGTAATTGTATTTTAGGAAACTAATAGGTCCTACACATGCCTCTGTACTAGCTGTTCTTGTACTTTTTTGGTCACAGCATTTCTTAATCAGTGTCTGGAATGATATTTAGTTATTATTAAAAGAATTGTGGAAAAACACTTTGGAATAGAGATGTTAATTTTTTACATGTTAATTTATAGCTACAATCTGTTCCAACTAGACATTTAAAAGATTGTACTTGCAAAGGAATATAATTAGTAAAAAAAAAGTGCATGAAATTCCTGACAAATTTTGAAGTCAACTGTTTACTTGGAACTTCTCTGCTAGAATTTTAAAGATGAAACAGTTTTGACCTATGTTTGTTCATACCTGTGTAACAATACATTAAATAAATCATAAGTATGTATTGTTTCCTGTGCTATGCTGAGTTGTGGAACAACTTGTCACAACAGCGTGTCGTGGTTCAGGAAGGGTACTCCCCAGTATGGTGCTCCTACTGAGACTCTCCAAAACACCTGCTGCCTGCTCACTCCCCCTCCCTTCCCCTTCCCCCTGTAGCAGGATGGAGAGGTCAGCTGGAGGCACAAAAGCTGAGGATCATGGGTTGAGATGAGAACAATTTACTGGAAACAGCAATGAGATAAGAAAACCAACAGCAACAGCAACACTGCTAATAAAAGAGCACACAAGGGAAGAATGATTGGCAGGCAAGTTCTCACCCCCAACAACACCCGACCGCTCCCTCCACCACTCTGCGGGACCTGGTAGGGACCCCTTCCCCTGTCCCTGGAAAATGATGGGAGGTGGTATGGAACAACCTCTGGGTCCTGGCCATGCCCCCTCCTGGCTACTGTAAAAGTCCAGAACCAGGACACAAAGCTTTCACTTATTACTTATTTTGCACACTCTATGAAGAACATTGTCTCCTTTCTTCATTTGTGCTGCAATTAATATTGTCTATCATACATAGTTTGCTTGCAATTAACTCAGTAGCTTAGACTGAGGCCTGTGAACTGTGATGCCTGTTCTCCTGCAGTAAACACTGGCCTCTCTACTGGACTAAATAGATTTCCAGTTTTCTTAAAAGCACCCAACATGAAGAAGCTTGTTTCACTTTTATGCAGCACAGTCATCCTGCAATTAACATACACATAATTACTTGTGTTTAGAACAAATGCAAATGTTGCTCAATTAAAATTCAAACCCAGGCTACAAATGAAACTTCTAATTTTTGTTATGTTGCAGTAATGACACTAGGTTACTGCAAAACGCAGGATGTATTTGTTTTGGTGCTGTTACTTCCTTTTTTTCCTCCAACCTCCTGCCTCCCCATTCAGGATGTTGAAGCCAAAAAATTAAATTGGAGTATACTTTAAACATCAATTAAACTGAACACTAGTGTCATTTCATGAACCACACTGCGCTACGGAGAACTACACAAACAGGTATTATGAAGCTATTCTCCTAATTAGCCCATAAAATGGAAAAGATGCACATGAGGAATCAAAGCTACTTAATGTGAAACTATTTTGCCACTAAGCTTCTAGGCCTCTTATTGTGATATTTAATACAGCCCTAGATTCCAGCAATTAAGATTCAGCAAAAGATTAGAAAGCTTTGTCGATCGCTCCCAATCAAAATGCCTTGTTCTTCTTCATGACACTAAAGATAAACATTTTGCTTCTAGTCAGCTATTTCAAGTATTAAGGAAAAAACAAAAAAAGAAAAAAAACCAGGAAAATTGTCTGTAAAAGCTAAACACCCACACCTCTTTCCACAAATGTTCCTTCTTTACACCCATTAAAACTCACACACGTCTTCTCAAATACTTAAAATGTTACCTCAGAACCAGTTAGTGCCATCTGATTTTAATCCTACATTTAGTAATTTAATAGTACATTGTTCCAAGGACATTTAGAAGAGTCAGCCCCCTTGTCACATATGCTACCTGTATTTTTTATAGCTTTTGTATATGGAATGATGACATGTTAGGAATTCCTCTATACAATATATTGCAGTGCTATTATTTGCTAATCCAAAGCAGGTCACTGTCTGGAAGACAAACACTTCTAGCACTGAAACACTTGGAGAAAGGCAAAAAAATTCAAGTAAGACAAATGGATCCAACCTCAAGGGCATCAGCAAATTGACCACCAACATGTTTGCCTGGGTTTTATGATGACAGAAAGCCACATTCTAATTTCAAACAATTATAGAATAATTAAATACAATTTTAAAAAACTTAGGCAACGTCGTTATGGCAGCAGTGAGGCATTAGTTACGTTAGGACCAGATTGCTAAACTCCTACATATTCGTATGTGCCCAAACTTTGTCCAGCTGAAGACACATTTGGTAAATTCTCTGGAACCTAAGGCCATACAGAATTTATACAAAGTGGAGCAGACTGCAGTGCTTTGACTTTTAATGAAGATTCAGACATGTTTTCAGGAAGAGAGACAACATAGGGCTGGGAAAGTTCTTAAACTCCCACAGTCACCACAAGAAGTAAAAATCCTCAAGGATGAATTCTATCCATTCAACTTATTATATTTGCTTTGCTACTCATCTGCTTCTGTGAACCTGGCTCTTCAAATTTCTGGAATACTTCTTAGATGTTTCATCACAATGTGTGGAGGCTATTAGAACACAACAGAATACATAGTTCTACACACAGAGCTTGGTCACACTTTGCTCAGCCCTTCTTTACCATGTGGGATCTGACAACAGCCTTGCTCTTGCTCTCTCATGACATGAGATGGCTCTTGGTCCATCAGTGCGAGACAACTTAATCCAAACAGAGATGAGGGCAGCGACTCACCCCATGACATTCTGATTTCAGCCAGAAGGCTTTGTCTCGTTCCTGCTTGTGCTGGTTTTGGCTGGCGTAGGGTTCTTTTTATTCACAGTGGCTGGCATGGGGCTATGTTTTGGATTTGTGCTGAACACTGGGTTGATAATATAGAAATGTTCTTTGTTATTGCTGAGCAAGGCTTACACAGAGCCAAGGGCTTTTCTGCTTTTTCTGTACTGGCCACAGTGGCAAGGAAGTTGAAGATGTATGAGAGGTTGGGACAAGATGCAGCCAGGACAGGTGACCCCAACTGACCAAAGGGATATTCCAGACCATAGGCATCATGCTCAATATATTAAGTTGGGGGTAGAAGAAGGAAGTGGGGGATATTTAGAGTGGTAGTGTTTGTCTTCCCAAGTTACAGTTACACATGATGGGCCCAGTTCTCCTGCGGATGGCTGAACATCTTCCCATCCATGGGTAGCAGTGAATTAATTCTTTGTTTTGCTTGGCTTATGTGTGTGGCTCTTGCTTTCCCTATGAAGCTGCCTATATCTTAATCCACAAGTTTTCCAGCTTTTACCCTTCCAATTTTCTCCCCAGTCCCTCTGGTGGGGGAGTGAGCAAGTGGCTGCCTGGGGCTTGGCTGCTGCAGGGGTTATGCCACAACACCACTGCTCCAACATGAAGGATCCAAAGGGCTCCAAAATACTTCCTTGCTACTCTCTATGCATTGCATCAAGAAGCTCAAAACCCCTTACCAGAATCTCATAAACCTATACTCACCTTGAAAGCACTTCGTGGCAACAGTTTTGCTATATATTTGATCAATTGAAGTTAAACCATCTGTAACATCTGGATAAACCTTGGATATCTGAAGCCTCAAAACAGGTTATTACTATCAGTGGGCTCACACCAAACAAGGCCTTCTATAAAAACATGTTTTCATGTACCAAAAGACCACAGGCATGCAGTTTGTAAGAATGAGCAGAATCGTTACACATTATCCCATACCTATTCTTCTACTGGCCACAAATAGATTGACAGCCATCAGCACCACACCAGCATTTAGCCTCACTGCTGTGTGAAATTGTTAGGTGCCAGAAAAGCAAAGCAGAATTAATTCCATCTGTAACTACCTTAGAGAAAAGTGAATGGCAAAATGACCTCCCTTGCAGCTTCAGAACACTTTCAGAAAGAGACAAATTATTTCAAAAAGGAAAAAAAAAGGAAAAAGCCAGGAGTTTTTTAAAAAAATAAAGGAGTGATTACAGAAGTAACTTATAAAAGAATATTAGGGAATGATGCTTATGAAACAGAATTTCTGAAACTAAAAACTTTAAAAAGAGAAGAGAGTGAAAAATTCCTTTTCAAGCCTTTGTTAGCATTCAGGCTAAATACTTTACTACTTCAACCTTCCCATCATCATCCTCTTCATTCATAAACTTCTAACTAGCTGCAGGTTGATTAAAAAAATATTCTGCTGGTGTGTGACAAGTTGAAAGTAGTACAACATGAAGGTTAAAAATTCAATGATTTTAATACAACCCCTGATTGAGGTAATTTACCATTCATACTATTTTCATTCAATATGAGTTGTCATTTTACCAGCCCATTCTTACATAGTTCAATAATGATAAGGTTAGCTTTGAAGTGATTCTTTTATGTTAATGACATTCTCCACATGTTGGGTCATACTTCAGGTTAAAGAACTGAAAATGTAAATGAATGCCCATTAGGGTGGGTAATAGCTGATCATTAGCTTTATATTTTATTAGATCTGCCAGCCTTACTCACTCTAATTAAAGGACAGTGGTTTCCTTTTATCCCCCCAACACTACAAATGTACTATTTCAAAGTTAGATGCATATATTTTTGTAACTTAAATTTAGTGAGTTTGTCTTTCTGCCTAAATTTTTTTTCTAGTTTACATGAACACATTAATTAGCCATCTCACAGAAAATTTTCACAGTAATTTAAGTAAACACATTCCCAATAATCTTATGCTCTTATTTTAGAAAGGAAGAAAGCTGCAGAGTGTGACGATCTGTTAAAGCAAATGAAGGTAAAAAGCCTAAAAAAAAATTGATGAAGTTAGTTCTATTCTTTTAAAAATCTAAAACTCTATTCTACTACTTTAGTCACTTTCTAAAGGAATTGCCCTATGCTATTAATATTCATTATGTAAAGCAATAGTTTACTTACAAGTCTCCATGCCTTCATCATCATCATCTGCTACGGGTTTATCGTACGATTTGTCAATGGCAGCTCTGAAGCTTTCGTTGCAGCCTCGTCCTCGGATGATCCGTGGGCGCGGGCGGTGGAAAGGAATGTCACCATTCAGAGTCACCTCCGCAACGGCTGTCTGCAGACTTTCCAACGAGCTGGATTTCTTCAGACCTAACGAAGGCCCCACATCTCTGGTTGGGGAACCTTAGCGATTTAAGGGGGGAAAAAAGTAATTAGAATTAGTATTGAGAACTGCATGCTTGATTATGCATATCCATCCTGAAAGTCTTTGGGGACACACTTAACATTATTCACATCATCTCTCAATAATCTGTAGGGAATTCTCCACAGATTTGTTGGTCTCAGAAGCAAATGAGTATGTCAAGTCACAGTCAACGAAACCGACAACATTAGCAATGTCTGGCTTTTCAAATCAGTGAAGAGAGACCAACATCCATGACTATTATTTTACACAATTTAAATGATAAAGAAATCATGGGGCATTAAAAACTTAGCTCATAAAACTAGCACAGATGCATATTTAACATCATCTAACGTAACTATTAACTATTTTTGGTTTGAGCAGAAAATTTCATCTGTACTTGCAACTGATGAACAGAGAGCAGACTATGGGCATGAGTCCTACTGTGTTTAGAGTAATAGTCTTGCAAAGTAGCCTGACCTCTGGCTTCAAGGAGCATGCTGTTTATTTGAGTTTTGAAGACTTGAATGCAATTGCTAACAATTTCATAATAAAATGCTTCTGAGAAGTATCAGCTGACTTGCTCAGATTTTGTGAAATTGCTTAACAATAATCTGTGGAAAGGACCCAATAAAATGGGCAGTACCAGTTATCCAGCTGGAAAATAAACACACTCCTGGCAGTCACAAGGAGTGACTGTTTGGGCAGCACTACTACAGCTGGGGCTGAGGGCAGCTTTTGTCACTGCAGCATGTCCAGAGGTGTGCCAAGGAAGCCCCAGGCAGTGTTCTGCAAAAGCCTTCCTCCAATCAGACTTTTCTTCTCAGGTTTGTGGACTAAAGGCATAGCCTTTGTTCCTAGATACCCATTCACATTGCAAATCACCTCACAATTGCACAATTAGATCTCATACTAAAGTTAAAACAGGGAAGAATCTTTCAGGGGAAAAAAATCACTAAATTTATGTGAATTTGAAGTGATCTTATTCAAAAGTGCAAGTGCAGTCTTAGCTAGATTTTCCATAAGACTTGGGACTGGAAAGCAAGATGAGGTGAAACAACATCATCATGGCTGCATTTCCTGGAATCATGAGACTAGAGCCCTCACCTATAATATGAAATTCTCACTTTTTCTCTACCCAAAGCAAGCACAAAAGAGAATTGTTGTGGCACCACAGCAGTCCCAGGTGGTGGGCTGTTACCCAGTTTACATCGGTAGCCTTATCCAACAGAAATAAATTTCACAGCCAGCCATCACTGAGAGCCAGAGCCAAGGCCTGAAGCCCCAGGAATACCAAACCTATGAACAGTATATTAGTAAGCACAGGTGTAAACAAAGATGTAAATAAAGGAAAACTACCTCTCTTAAGTGTTTATCTGAGAATAATACGAAGTTCTGAAGATGATCCCTATTCCGGTAGATATTAGGAGAGAGGAGAGACAGCATCTGGCACTGCTCTTTATGTAAGACATGTAAAGTTACGTTAAATTGGGGAAAACTGCTACTGCACTACTAAAATTATTCAGTATTAGTTGGGGAGGAAAGGGGGTTGTGTGTCCCACAGAAGAGATGCTGAATAGCAGCATGGCAAGTTTTCTCCATGTCATTTGTTACCTTGGTATGAGAAGGAGCAATGCAGTGAATGCTTTCATTTTCTATTCAGCTATTGAAAGTCTGAGCAATTACATTAAACTGAAATCCCTCAGATCAAATAAATTCAAACAGCAGCTGTCAAAGTATTCCCCTTCAGCTGCCCTACTGATAAGACTAGCTTGTGAACAGAAACAAACCAAAAATCCTCCCTCACAGGTCTACACAACTCCTGCAGTTCGGCTCCCCCAGCAGTCCGTAGTCCTGCTGCTCAGACCCTTGGTGAGAAATTAATGCACCCCTACAAATGAGAAATTTTATCTTCATGAACTCTCTCCTCCTAGAAGAAGCCACCCTGTCACACACAGCCTGTACTTGTTGAAGGGCTGAGGGTCATGGGCATGGTGGGGGCAGAGCACAGGGCCAGCAGGGACCAGGGAGGGTTGGTGGCTTCCCAGCTGTGCAAACGAGCTGCAGCCTGGAATCACCAAACTTCTGAACATGGGTCGAAGTCTAAGGCAAGCATTTCACATGACATTCTCTCTGCCAAGTAAAAGCACTCCAATCAAGACAGTGCCCTATAAAACTGTCCACTTTCTAGTCCGTGTTAAAATCTGCTATTCCTCCACTAATGCCTGCAGTACACAAGAAACAGGACTTTATTTTGCTTTTTTACTTTTCAAGACTGTTTTTGTTTTTTTTAATTGTCTATGAGTCAGAAAAGAAATCAATGCAACATTTTGGAGAAAAAAGAGAGGAAATGGGACAATCATATATAAACCAGCTGTTTGACAGCTCCAATTTCATATACAAAAGGAAAGGGTGTCCTCTTACATGGCAACTAACTGTAAACTTCCTTATTCCACATTCTGCTTTGCAACCTTCCAAATGAAATGCTCGTATATCTTTTTGTAATTACTGAGTGGCTCTTTCTGTAAACAGTAATTATAAAGAAGGCATTTATATGCCCATTTGTGTTCATAAAGAACATTAAAAAAAGTTCAATTTCCTGACACCCAATACAGACCTTTGTGAGAACTGTATTTATGTAAGCTGTGTTTTCCCAAAGGATATCCCATCTGGGATATGACCTAATGTTGAGTACTGCAAAACTAATAATGGATTACAGAAATGATAAGAATATTTATTGAACTTGGGTGGCCATGAACACAAATGTGAACAGGTTGCAGAACCTGAAACGGGGAAATCTCCTTTCAGAAGCAATTTAAGCAGTCTGATCATAAAGCTATGCATATTTTAATGCCTTCACTATCTTCTATGGCTACTTCATAACAAGTCTACTATTCTCAAAATGTACAGTTAGGTGTCCCTGTAAATTGAGTGTGTTAAGAATTTATTACTAGAATTCACCAGCCAGAAAGTGAGTTGTTTACCTATAATCTGGTAAAAAAGAGCAAACTTTCTTTAAAATGGATTCTGTTTAAAATTTATGAGTCACATCAAAACGCTGTTTTCTAAATACAAAAATGTCAGCATTTTCTTCCAGCCTTTACAGCACTGGTGGTAATCATCAGAAGCGTTATCTGCTCAGAATGAGTTCTATTTTGACACCAGAATTTAAAGTAGGAAAAAAAGGAGAGGAAAAGACACATCTACCTAGAGCATATTTATATGACTGAGGATGAAAGGGATTCTTTCATCATTTTTAAAATTTGAAGTTTATCAAAACCTCCCTTTCCAATGATTTTCTTAACAAGTATCCTTTGAGGCAGATCCATCCCCCTGCGCCCCAGCAGTCCTCCTGCCGTGATCGCCACCACGCATCCTCCTCACACGCTCGGCACCCTGCCCATCTGCCAAGAGCCTTGGGACGTGCCACGCACAGCCCCTGCCACCACGCAGCACCTCCACTCGCTGTGTCCCCAGCTGGCCAGCCCTCGGGGACAAGGACCAGGCCTGGCTGGCCCAGCCAAGCAGCCACCCCTGCCCGTGCACGAGCAGCGCGCGGCGCCTCTCCCACGCGCGCACACGTAACCTCCCAGCACACACGGATCCAACGAGACACGGATACACAGACATCCCTGGAAGCCTGTGTGAGTGCTGCTCCCTCTCCCACGTCCTTTGTTTCTCCCTTGTGCTGACACTGTTTAACAACTCATTGTGCCTCCACTTATCTCACCCCATGGTAATTATTTATGCGGTGACACAAATCCGCTTGGGCGGTTTGCAAAGGCAAAAGCGCATGGTGTCAAAGGATATATGATGTTTCGTCCAGTGACTAATTTTATGCTATAAAGGAAATTTTTCATCAGCACATTCTTTTAAATCATTTTAAATGACATTTTTTTTCTTTCTGAAACATTATTTTTATGAGCTGTCAAGTCAAATGTTACCTGCAATTGACACCAACAACTTCTCTGGATTTCATTAAGTCAGTTTTGCAAAGGCAGAAAGTCTACTTTCTAAACACTTTCTTGAAGGACATTATCAGTGAGTCTATTTACTTAGTAACATCTGCTATATTAAATTTGATAAATTTTTCCATTTCTAGTTCAGTTCAGACACTAAGAGATTAACACTTTGTCTGGGGAAGGCAGGGGAGGAATAAAGCAAGAAACTGCATCAAAACCAGTTTCATTTTGATTCCATTTAATAAAAGTTTAATTAAAAAGCACTGTGTAAAAATAATAAATAATTTAAATAAATATTATTTGATTTTTTTTTCTTTTTCATTTTCATAACATGCAATGGAAAAATAACCACCTACAGCTATGGTATGCCTGGGACTCTATAAATGAGCCATGCTCAATTGCTACTGAACATACTTCTAACCTCTAGGATGAACCGTAAACACTGCAAGGATTAGGCACTTCAAGTGAACTATAGAAAGAAAAATAATTTAAAAACTATTACAGTAACTAGGTCGGGAGAGTTTTATGCTCTCCTTTTCAGCCAATACTATTAAATCCAACTGTGACAGTAACAGAGTTTGTTTTTATCTTTTCTAAAGTAAATATATGTTGAAGTTTACTGGCTTCTAGAGTTCATTAAAGCATAGTTCACCACACGTTTGAAGCATTTTTTTTCTTAGAACCAGACAATTTTTAAGCCAAACTACAGTAAGTGGTTCATTTAACAGCCACATCCATCTTCAGTAATGGGAGATACGCAGTGTTTATACACAAAAACTGGTTAAAAGCACGCAAGATAAATAAAATAAAAGTACAGCAAAAGGTGTTTTCCTTTTCTCCAGCCATTGAAAAAATTTTCCAGCACATTTGCTGTGCACAAAATATGTAACTGCCTAGTCCAGACGGCATGGTCATGGTCATGCTCTTTCACCTTAGTTGTCCAACTTGTCTCTTTTTTTGGAATTTAACCCAGGTGTTACACATAGAGAAAAACTACACTCAATTCATGCCACCCTCTACTGATAGCATCAAAACCACTATGCACTTTTAAAACCTAAGCATTGTATTTTACTAAAACACAAAGGTTTTACACCATTCTAATCACATCCCGTTCAACTAGGCAGGTTAATAAGAAAATGAAAAATAATTTACAATAATTTTGAGTTTGGTCTTTAACTTGTTTTTATGTGAATAATGCTCAGGGGTGAAGGCAGTTCCTAAGCACCGATTATTACCACAACCATTAATACAATTCATACATTCACACTCTGATGGCTTTAATCCTTCAAAACATTCATACATTTTGATTTTGTTTATTCATTCTTAATTTGAAAAGCTGCAAGTCTGTGGCCATATACTGCAACATTTTAAAAGCTAGACTACTTATCTGTTCAAACAAAAATTGTAATTTTATCACTTGATTACTTACAGCTTTTCAGTATTCCTACTCATGTTATAAAGTCCAGTTAAACAGAGATGCAGTTGTGAATTAGGAAATATAAATTCTGTATGGAATACACTACTCCTCAAATCATGCTAAAATAAATAATATTTTCAGGTTAAAAAGGTGAATTGTTCCTAATTAAAGCTAAGTAATGTTATGGTGTCCTCTGGATCTAGCCTAATTAAAATAGCATTCCATAGGTCAAAAGCTAACTTTTATTAATAAATCATAAAGGTTCATAATTGCAGTTGGTGCATTATTTTAATTACTAATAAAAAAATATGCCTTGAAAGCTATTTCTCATTATCATTTTGTGAAACATCACACTGAATGGTATGTGGATAAGATTCTATTTACATATTCTTTTGTTCTGTTACGATGCTCACGTTTCAGCTCCAAAAGCAAATCAACTTGGACAAATAATCTTCAACTTAATGCACAAGATGTATCTGATGACCACTTAAGGCAAAGGCAGCAGTTTTCTAATTAAAATAATTATTTTCAAGCACTGTGTTAACACTGTAATAGCCAAACACTCGACTCTTCTAAATCATCTCTCTGTGCATTATAGTTTGAAACTAGGAGGACATTTTCCAAGATTTTTTTGGAAAAAAACCCAAACTACTCTGAATATTTGTGAGTTTAAAGTGTAGAAACAAGCGTCTGCCTACAATCACATGCATGACCTGCCTGAATATACTACCCCAGATACTTATCTATATAGAAAATTTCCTTTTTCTGTATGACTTGATTATTCACAATAGAAAGCAGCCATGCAAGTACTGGAATATTCATGTTTTCATGCAATTTGACTGGCAGTTCTGTAATTGTGGTAAGCTGCTTTGACCATGGTTTCTATAGCAACAGCCTTACTGTCAATTCTTACCTGTTTTCTGGTCATCCATTGTACTGAGCTTAGTCTCGTCAGCTACTGTTAAAAGGTAAATGCATAACGGTTAGCCCAGTTAGTGCCCATGCCCCACATGCACTCAACATTCCTTCTGGTTTGCCTGTTTTCTTTTCAAGTTAGGGGACCTTAGAAATGTCCTACTTCATGCAAATAAACTGCAAGAGTAAGCAAACATTCTGGGTAGGAATGGCAGCAAACTAGTAACCTTCATGCAGTGTCAGTCATGTTCACATCACAGGCAGGTACAATATGTTATTGACACGTTAGCACATGGCAACTAGTCAAGACAAGTCAATACCTCCAACCTGACTGTACCCTGAGGAAGTTTGTGAATTAGGGATTGTAGGCAAGACATTCACAACTATTCTGAAGGAGGGAATTACAGTATATTTTATTATTCTGATTGCATTATATTTTATTATTCTAGGGAATTCTGTGTTTAAACCATCAAAACTCACTGTTTGAGGTTACTAGAGTCTGCACTTCAGAATCTAAATTCAGTGGCAGAAAAATTGATGGGCTTGTTAGCAATTACTTATTCTCAGTTGGTTTATCAGTTAAAACGATCATAGTTGATTGCCTGTCTTAGCCGCTGCTACTTTATAGGGCTTCTGATATAAATATTAAAACTTGGGTCTCAAACAGATGTCAGACTAGTCCCATTTTCTAATTCTGAATTCATCTACAAAATGAGACACTATGAAGGACCTTTAAGGCTAACTGCATTATAATTATGGACTGAGAATAAACCCGGCTACCCAGAACCACAGCATGCTACAGTTTTACACAATTATTCTATATGGATTGCTAAATGCATTTTTCACCTCCATTTTAATAAATACTGTTTACTACGTTTAGGTATACCCATATATCCAGAGGGCTATGATATTTGAATGTATGGACATTTACAAACAACAAACAACACCCAGGCCACTTGGCCATTCAAGTTTGTATTTTACTACCCACAAGTAGACATTACGTGCAGTAGTACTGCACATACACAATGTGTTTGGAATTACAAAATCTATATACTTACAACATGAAAATCAGGTTCAAATAAAAAAAAAATTGAAGAAACATCACTCACTACCTAGATCCATGCTTTTGGATTTTCGTGTTTTAACAAACTCCAACTGACTGGCATCTGAAAATTGCTTTGTACGCTTTTCTGACATGCTCTGGCGTCCAAAACCCTCTCGCTGGAAGGCGAGCACTGGATCAACATCTGGACTAAGAGTGCTGTAGGAAGGGAAAAAAACATGCGAACATTTATCAAGATCATGCGACCTTTCACTCTTCAGAGAAAATCATTTACTTAGCATGTGACTTCTACCAACAATAGAGTGCACAGTTTTAAATACACCGCTGCAAGTATTCAGTTACACACACAATGGATTTGTTTTAGTGCATTAAGCAATTCTAGTTAAAAAGTATCAAGAATTTCAATTATAGCTTTAATGAAAGACATACATATCTGGTGCATTATACATATTCTATCAGAAAGTAAAATCCAACACAGGAATAATTTGAGGGAGAATAAAACAGTTCTTTTTTCTTCCTGAGAGAATAATTTATTATATTGATAAAAAGTTATCCGTTTTTTCTTTATCAGAAAATGCTTTTAGTAAAGCATAAATAGAAATTGTCCTTGCCTGAAGCCCACAGAACTTTAAACTTCTTCATTTAAAAACTTTGCATTAAAATTTCTCTCCATATGTGAAATTTCTTGTAGATTTTTCACAGCTTCTCTTGCTTTTAACCTGGCTATGACAACCATATTTTTACTCATTGCTTCCCCACAGAACAAGTATTTGCCACAATAGATCCCCCACTGAATCAGAAATGGGGGGAACTGTACAGGGCTTTTGTTTCTTCACTTTAGGTTTCTAAAGTGACCTCAGCTCAGTGAGTCGGGTTTTCAGTGAGCTGCCTCAGAAACATGCTGAAGATAGATTTATTAACAGTGCTCAAACACTGGCAGAATCATGACTGCAAGAATGCAGGCAAAAATTGGTGCAAGCTAAATATATTTCTAAAAAAGCAAGATTGCTTACTGCTAATAAACTGTATGAAAGGAAATTCACAAAAAGATCTTCTAGCTCCTAGAAAAGGGGATACTATGTAGATCTCTAGTTCAGCTGGCAAAAAAACAAATCAAAAGCATAAAATACTGAAAAAATCGGTATTTTGCACCACTGTTATCTATCCTATAGGAAAATGATCCCTCAAAATCCCATCTTTGATTTTCGTTGTACTTCAAGATAAAAAAAGTTAAATACTTCATCACTGAGATCTCTTAATAGATCTCTAAATGCCATTCAAAATATTGTATTCCTATATCTTACTGTTTAGTACCATGTTTGAAAATAATTATTTTTACTGTAAGGGCTAAGTATAATACACATCTCATTCCTAGTGAGAAAAAGGCAAATAGCGAATTTCTGCAAAAAACAACTTACACTTTTAAATTCTGTAACATGCACATGTTTATGTATGCCATGTGCTATAACTTACAGAAGTACCTTTGATCAAGAAACACCTGGTTTTTAGGCAAAACAGTGAAAAGAGGTAAGGAAAAGTGTCCATAGGCATGAAGTACTATAAAGGATGAAAATCACTATCCTCATTACCAGGCAGCCAAGAAGAAATTCAGTCTAGTAATGGCAGATTTACAAATAATAAGATATGTGCTTGTGACAAGCATATAATACTTCAGTGTGAGCAGGATCAGAGCTTATGTGAATAAAGCCAATGTCAAGTGCCTTTTGACTTTAATGTTTCTGGCTCAGGCTCATAATGTTTTACATTTAATTACTGCAACTATTTCAGAGATGTCTGCGCAATTTAGCAATGTTCTGAAGCATATGCTTAAAAGCTCTGATGAATCAGAGACCAAACTCAAAAATAACTATTTAGTCCTAACATCCACTCCCACAAAATAGCGAAAAAATTATCTCCACATGATAGAAAGACAAAACAGACAAGGCCAATATCCATTTCTAGCATTTATAGCAGTGCAACACGTAGCTGAATAAGAACCACCTAAATCTGAAAACGCCTTCCAAAGTGACTCAAACTGAACTTACAGGGTTTCAACACCTTTCATAATCAGATCATAATTGACTTTCCCAAGGCCACACAGAAGTTTTTGGCTCCCTGCTTGTCAGCCTTGTCTCTGAAGGCCAGAAAAATGTGGTTTTACTAAGTGAGAATTTTTTTTCCAGCAACATCTGTTAGCACAGGCTCATGTTTGTTAAAATGACTGGCTTCATCTTGCCGAACAAAATGTATCCTGTGACACTTTCTTCAAAAAGGTTGAATTTACAAAATTATTTGTTTTGGCTGTATGCTTCTTTTTTCATATGAGCTTGCTTTGATCTACCTATATAAAACTTCTAGTAGAGCAGAATATCATTTCCATGTAAACATCGCACACACTTACATATTGAACTTGAAGTCCTAAGAGCAGACTAAAACTCCAACCTCAAATATAACTTGAAAAGGACACCACAGGTCCCAGAGAGAGCAGTAGGGTCTGGACATGGCATCAGCAATTGGGAATTTGGGAGGTTGGAACCAAGTGTTCCCACTGACACCCTTTTAGAGACTCTTTCTGCATCCCTGATCTGCCCTTGTCACACCTCCCTTCCACACATACTTATTAAGGGAATTATTATTCCATGTTTGCATAATATCCTGCACACTAAAGGTGCTACTTAGCACCTTTATTTGAGCCTTATGTAGAGTTCTCAATTTTCATGTCCTGTTTTACTTCTATTATTAATGACCCTTAAGCATGTTTTAGTAATTAAGGGAGGAGTGGATCACAGAAGTCTGAATGCATGTACGTTGTCTATGAGTATTCAAAAGTCCCTGAGAAGAGCCACAACTGCAAAAGCCAATAAGCACAGAGGAGGAACTAATGCCCCTAAAAATGCCTCATTTTAATATTTTTCAGCTACATCAATAAAAGACAGAAGGTGAATTTAGTGCAAGTCATTAAGCAATGCCAAATGCAATTTACGATATTCGAGAATACTTAACAAATAAGATTTCTGGAATGACAGCTGATCCTTAAAAGAATGTAACCGTCTTCTGACCCTCAATGTTATTAAAATTCCATTTATTAATCCTGTCTTATTGCCCCTTTGTTTTCATAACATTTTCATCAAGGATTAGGGAGATATTGTGAGGCTGAAAAAGCTTACATTTTCTTCTGTGATTCAGAACAGCTGCCATTCTTGTTTGGATAACCCTTCATCCATATTCTTAGTTTTACCCTTTGTGCCTTCCAGCAAAATCATACAATGCACCTTCGTTTTACAAGTCTTCCTTTATCCATTAGCAACAGGAAATTAATGCAACAATCTAATTCTACTGCTATTTACTTCTTTTTACAAATAGAATACATTAGATAGAAAAGCATGACACTGATCGAACTCTTTTAAGTGCCATTGTATCTGAGGACCTTTACAGTGTCTCATACACACATTTAAAAGTTTTTTGAGTGTGATCAATTCCACAACATCTAATCCCTGTTTTGTTAGTGTTACTTCATTTACAAAGAAGTGTATGAATAGCAAGACACACTGCAGAAGTCATTGTAAAAGCATCTGCAGATTTCAAATGGGCTTTTACTTTATTTTATAGGATTTTGCTCATATTCAGCTAAAAATATTCCCTCAGAAGTAAGCTATTATATGCAGGCTTGAGGACTATTCTATTTAAATGTCTCAGATTCTCATCTCTAAAAGCTTTTACAGAAGACAAATGGACTTTTCATGGGCCCAGATTACAGGTATGACTTGTCCATAAGAACAACTGTAACTTCAAAAAAAAAAGTAAATTAGGATGAAAAAATTACATTTCCATACAATCATTAAAACAGTGCTTAAAATACAGGACTCAATTCCTGGATATAAGATGAAATAAACTAGTTTAAAGCAAAGAAGAATTTGACAGGTGCATATCAGCTGGCAGGTGCTATTGCTGTTTTATTAAGATATTGCTGACACATTCATAACAGGCTCAAGAGACTAGAAAAATAAGAGAATTCATGTACTTCACACCATTTGTGGTAATTATCTAGCTTCAAGAAGTGGCAGCGTACAGAGGTGGGCTTTTATTTTGCTATTACTATAGATAATTACAGGACTTGTAAATTAAATCTTAGATCTGTATTAATTGTACTAACTAAACAATAAACAGTATTTCTTTGCCAGGAACTTAAGCAAGTCAATAATAGAGCTTAATGCATTTCTCAGTAAGACTCTTAATGCTAAAATGTGTTAAAGTGATTGGAGAGTCAACCTAAGACTCACAAAAATTATTTTTACTATGGATTAAATGTATAAAGTTACTTTCCATAGTTTTAAATGTGGAACTGTTAATTTCCATATATTTAAATGTAGAGATATTACAGTGCATTGTCTTTGCAAATCATGTGACAATATGAACAGTATTTCTTCACACACGTGAAGAAATCTTAACTAGTTCTTTTTGCACAACCATTAACACTGAGGCAAAACAAAGAGCTGCTCTGACCTCTAGGTAGATTTAAAAGATCTGTACATTATTAGGAGAAGTAAGGATGTACACAGAAGTATTGAGATGCTCCTAGATATACAATGGAATATAAAAATAAAATCTTTGTTTTATAGACTTTGAAATACTTCCAGTGAGGTTTATAAATTACAATCTCCAATCAGTCTTTCATCTTTCATAAACTCAAGTGTTTAAATTTTGTGAAGTTTTTTTTTTTTTTGCAAAAGCTAGGTCAGTTGGCAATTAAATTAAAATTAAATCATCAAAATAACACAGCTATATATTGTCTAAGTAACATTTCCACAAATATGCCTTAAATATTTCCACAACTATGCACAAAACTGCAACAAGAAGTATTTGAAGACTTCCTCCCTGAAACAGGGACAATTACCAGTTTGAAAATAGTAAAATCCAAATGTGACAAAAAAGAATTAATATTAGCAGTAGCCAAAAAAGTAACTAAAGGAAAAGATGCAACTACAGCTCTCTCTTTTTTCTTTCCACTAAACCATGCTCTTACCAGTCTGTTGACTCATTAATTGCAGCTTTAGCCCATCCACCAGCATCAACAGTGCCAAACCCAACATCATCATGGGAACTGGATGATGACTGGTCAGAGAGATGAGGAGGAAGGACCGACAGCCTGTCATCTTCAATAATGACAGTGTCATCCTGGGGCATGTTCACTGTTGGAGACAGCTGATATTTACCTGAACGAAAGGGAGAAAAAAACCCAAAACTAAATAACGGCCGAGTGCAAAGAGTGCTTTGAAAAATATATCATCACAGCTGATAAAACGTTATGTCAAACTGCAGTGCTACTGATAAGGGTGACACAATGCAGATAATAAAGTTAACTGTGTCTAACTTTGTACACATCTTCCTGTGCAGAGGTCTGGAAAGTGATGCACACCAGTTGTTTCTGTGGCCTACTGCGAAACCCTAGGGTCAGAGAAGGGTTGAGGTTTGGAAGGGATCTCTCTTCTGGTCCAACCCTTTCCACTCAAGCAGAGACACCTACAGCCATGAGCCCAGGACCCCAAACAAATTGCTTTGGAGTATTTCTTCTGCACCACCTCCCTGAGCACTCTGTGCCAGTGCATGGTCACGCTCACACTGAAAAACTGTTTCCTGATGCTCAGAGAGAACCTCCCATGTTTCTGTCTCTGCCCATAGTCTCGAGTCCTGGCTGAGGAACTGCTGAAAAGCACCTCTCCCAGAAGACATATCTCCTCTTGTACCACATTGTTTGGTAGAAACAAAGAATGAGTTCCACAAGGACTAGCAGAGACCATCACTTTTCCTGATCAGTCTGGCCCTCATGAAATGAGAAATTGTTCAAGTGATGCTGGAAGGTGGACACATGCAAAATTTGGGAAAAAAACCCACCGAATTCCATTATCAATAAATTCAAGTAAGTTTTAACACTTCTGTTAAAACACTTAAACCAGAGCCATCACATACATGATATGGACATAATAAAGATTCAAAATTAGACTGTTCAGTGGCAGATTCCATCAAGTAAACTTGTGAGAGTACAAGTTAAAAGATTATATGGACTTATTAAAACAATCAGTAAAATTGTCACATCTCATGAGAAGAAAAACACTAGCTTAATCAACTATTAATCTGACAACAAACTGTAAATTATTCTAAAACTATGATGCACCAGAGTAATGTATCACAAAACTTCTATTTCTGTAGCTTAAACTGCTTCTATGGACACATCAATTATTTCCACACTTTATGTTCACTATAGATATGGGGGAAAAAAGTGAAAAATTAGGGGAAAATAATTTTTTTCCTCTTTTCTTGGAAGGTTTCAGTTACCATCACTACCTTTGCATGCAATTATTAAAAAAAAAAAACCAAAAAACAAACCTCTATGTGTAAAGAGCTAGCTAAAATCCTCACTGCACTAGATAATACACATTGTACATCTTTCCAAAGAGGGGAAAACTGCCTTCAAAAGGGTTCATTAAAGGAGGCTGGAAAAGTGGCTGGAAGAAAAAGGTACTGCATAGTGAACATCTCATCACTGTCAAAGTGAAATGAATTTATGCAGTTTGCATAACAGCTGATTCTGCCCAGCAATAGTTCCTTTGATGGACAGGTTAATGTTTAGCCTGGTAATGTACTTCTTTCCAAACATAATGCCTACAAGACTGTTAACTCTGTACTTAATAATGTCTCCAAAGAATTGATTGTGAAAAGGTATAACCTTATGGCATTCGGCAGATTGAACTTCCCATTTAAGAGGCTACAGTAATTCAGTAACACTTTTAACTTTTCACCACCCTTCTTTATATCTGACAAGGGTGAAGACTGACATTTTAATAGTTGCTTTGGAATTTAGGAGAAAACCCATCTGATGTGCCTACGCTTTTCATTGCAGATGAAGCTAAAAACAGGTGAAAGGCTTCACCTCCAGCAGATGGTTGGACAAACCTCAGCGCTGGACTCAATATATCCTTTGTAGAGAACTCAGCTGAAGTGGACAGAAAATACCCCTGGAGAATTAAGTCTGCAAGTGTTGTGAGAAACCTTACAATGAAACATCAAAGAAACTTCAAACCTAGTAATCTTCAGTATATTTGTCTGATCTACAAATCTAAGGCATTGCTCGACCTGTCTACAAACCTCTTCAAGAAAATAATTTTCCCTCGGGCTAGAAAAGTGCTATTTAGACTCTGTGAAATTTAGACTCTGACTACACTTCAAGTCCAGTTTTGCATATATTAATTCAACTTCAGTGAGGTAATCTGCAATAACATCAATTATTTTGGACACTGTACTAAGCAAGGTAAAATATTCTCCCTTTTAAGTGTTTCTCATCTCAGGACAATGATGCTCGAATTTCCTGGACAAGTTACCAATCTAAAGCACAGCCTGAGGACCACACCAAACTATTTGGAAGGATGGTTCCCATCTGTCTGTTCAGAAAAAGAAATCTCAGAGCTCCAGTACCAAACGCCTGGTCTCCAGGTCTATGAGGATTTTCATCTTACAAGGAAAAATATGCCAAGCAGCACCACTTCAAACCTATTATACACCTACCATACACCAGAAAAAAGTCTGGACCTGAATTAAATCACCCCAACATAAAGCACTTCAAAACACCCTGAGCATACACAGATACACAGTACATAGTAGATCTGACAGGCTTACTTATGAAGAACTAAATTGCTCCAGGTGCTTTTAAATCTTGAAATTCCTTGAAGTTTGGTTAATAGGTTTGCTGGCATAACTTGGCTCCCATATTGACATTGCATTGTCATGGAACTCTCTCTGGCTTGGTCCTTGTGCTTTTGCTATTGGTTTCTCTTTAAAGGATGGTCTACAGAATCTGTTGAACACTCTCACCCTATGTTCAAAACCCAGTATTACTTTGTGAGTGACTCATGAGCATGTTGATACTGTGGCATTCAGACCAATACTACAACAAATGCCTGGAGAACGACTAACAACAAAAATTTCTCCACTGTATCCAAGCCTTGGATTTCAAGAAAGTGCTCAGATCTGTCAACTATTGTAGAAGAGCAACCCATTCTGATGAGATTCCTGGCCAAGGAACTACATTCTGATTGTAAAGGGTTATTTTCATTTCACTGACACACACACTCTACATATCTAGCTAAATTTTTGTCAGTAGTGCTTCCTCCTGATTCTACCCTTAAGACAGCAATTATTTATGTAGAGAACAAAGTATTTCCTGTTGTGTAGGAAGCGTCAAATTTTACTAAGTTCTGGGGGATCCTTCAGGATGAAAAGCAGATCCAGTGCAAGAGATTGTTATTCTGTGTACCCCCTGATAAATAACTTCTGTTTAGTCACCCTTAGCAACAAAACCCACCACATTCATAAAAAAAATATCAGTAACTAGAAGAAAGAGATGAAAGAGGACTTTGTACTAAGCTGTTTGTTGAATAGGAATAATTTATATAGACAGCAGCTATGTATTTGTGTATTGCAAAACTCAGGAGCACAATGCATGGTATACAAGAATGGTATGTTAGAAGAAGACTTGAATTTTTCATTATAGAGCCAAGCAAACCAGTATAACACAGCTGTTATTCTGAATGTGCTAACAACATGCAACCTGGAAATATTAAAATAAGTAAACATAAGGGTTTATTACAGCCATTTAATTCTTAAAAGAGAAGACCCAATTGTATAAATAAAATATCCCACCTCCTCTAAACCAAAAATATTCCCTGAATACAGAAATTTGTATCTTTTCTCTATCAGAAATTTTCAGTGAAATATTATCAAATGAAAAAGCATAAGAAAATCTATAATAGCAATAAACACCTAGAAAAGTAGATCAACATGAGAATCATCAGAAACAAGAAAAGATTCATTTAGCTTTACTGCAGTAAGCAAACATTATTTTACATAATTTAAATCATATCCTAAAATTGGTATTTTATTCCCACTCTCACAGCAAAGATCTGACAGCCAGTTCTTGCTTGTCAGTTATGAAACTGTCAGGAAATTGTCTTAAATACTTTTCTTGAAATTACATTAATGGTATTTAAAAGAAACAAAACACTCTTTAAATCTTTGTTCCAACTTTAAGCAATTACTATAACAAGCAGGCATTTTCCAGACTTTGAGACTGTTACTTTTGAATAGACTAACTTAGGAAGGAAAAAAACTCAAATCCATCCAAGAGCAAAAGCAGCAGAAAGACCTACTCCTTCACCCATGGAAACAAACCATCATCTCTGCACTGAAAAGTACTGAGTACGAAAAGTTTATATTGTTAAATGCATTGAGGGGTAAATCAAAAGACATCAGATGATTCAGAGAGCCCATCAGAGGGCTTCTTGATATGGGGAGAGCATTCAAGGGAACCAGCATTGCATAAAGCACTCCTTTGGGCTTGTTTTCATGGGCAGGACCAGTGTGGGGAGGTACAGACCTCCAGTGTTCTTCAGCCAGATTGTTCTTAGGACTAATCCTCACTTTTAGGCCAATTTTCAAGAGAGGAAGAGTCATGCAACACCACATAAACATTCTCAAAAAAAGCCCTGCTTTTTTTCTCATTAGCCATGCCAAAAAGGACAGGGATTCAACTGCATAATAAATGACTGAGTCTTAAAAATGCTAGCTATTCTGAAACTAACAACTGCACCTATCTCTCCCAACAGGCAATACCTCTCTGTTGTAAGGCACTGCAAGAAAACTTGCATGCCGAAGATTAAAAACACTGAAGTTTCAATTTAGTTGTACTGATTAATTGAGAAAAAATAGTCTATTAGAAAACTGACCATCACCCCAAAACTGGGTTTAAATCTCACAGGTCTGTGAAGCTGCTGTGATTGCAGATGGGAACAGCCCAGTCCAGGAAAGACCAATTTTTAGTTACATGCCACTAGATCACATTTACTATGAGGTTCGGGCACCATTTGATTTTCCACTGAAGTGATTCCACTAAAGATGCAATGGATTTAGGTCACAACCAACCCATTTTCTACATAGTTCCTGGTCCCTGAAAACAATTCAGAAAAGCGATGATTCACAGGAAATCAAAACATTAACTTCAGGTGCTAAGAAACTTAGAAAATAAAGGATGGATTTTTTTCTGCCTATGTATACAATGCAAAGGTATCTAAAAGCATTACATGTTAGCAGCTCTTTGGAAAGACTTTTTTTTTTTTTTGTAGTTTAAACATCAGTTACTGGCTACTGCTAAAGGGATGATACCAGACTGATGAATTACTAGTTCAATTTGGCATGGCAAGTCTTTCGCACCTCTGATGTCAAAGTAAACTGCATTGCTGACACATGTGCACCCAGACTCTCTCAGGGTTCCTTCTCCCATCAATGGACAAGGTGTTTAAGTGGCAATTTGTTAACACTTATATGAGCTCTGTGTGTAAATCCTCTGCAGCACTGATGGAAAAAGCAGAAGGCAGTGCTTTGCAAATGTTTTTATCTAAAGTCTTGACACTACAAGAACTAGTTCTTTCTATGGGTGAGTAGTGCTAAAAACGTCAAATTATTTTATCACTCCTTAAATTTGTTGACAAATAAATACAATTTTTTTCTAAATTGTTCTCTTTAAGAGCATATGACTTTGGGTGACAAGGTTTCACACTGCCTTGATTTTCATGTGCACATTTTTTCTTCCAAGCTTCACAAAATGAAATGCAATAGAACAGAATATGATTTGTTTCTAATTACTATTGCCCAAATGCACAAAGAAGGACAAAAGACTTAATGGAAGTAATACCCTAAATAGGAAACTTGAGGTTTTTCCAAGAGTTTAACAACAGTCCTAGTCTGCTACCACAAAAAAAAATGCAAACCTCAAAATACAAAAAATTATTTGAAAAAGAAAACAGGGAAAAAAAAATCCACCAACCCAAAAGAGGGTGACAAATACACACAAACTGTTGACTGGAAAAGCCTAAGTGGTAGACTAATTTTCTAAGGCTGAAAACTAACCTAAAGCAATTGAAAATTAAGTTAAGCCTTGCTTCATATCAAGTTTATAGCAGCATCTTCCAATATATTCTGTGTATGTAATACTCTAAGAAAAGTCCTAGATTTAATAGCCATGTATTCTTTTTAAAACTTGCAACTCAAGCGAGCAATCATCACGTTTTCTGTCAGGTGTTATTTTCATCAAGCTGCTTTTTGTGTTTAAACTTGAAAATCCTTTCAAACTAATCCCATCCTAGTCAATAAATCCAGCCACTCCTGTGGCAAGGCAAGTCTTTATTACCTAGCTCTGTACATCAGAATTTGAATTGCTGCAGAGCAACTGCTAATAACCTCATTATCCACTAGGACCATGCAGATGGTATGGCACAGAATCTACACAAGGCATGCTTAAAATTAGTTATGAGGTTTTAAAATGGGTGTCCTGCAAAGCAAAAATTCAAATAAATTAGTAAGTTCTCTAGTAAGCAGAAATGGATGCAAGTGTGCCTTATTTTTGTATTTTTAGTAGGACTGAAACAGAGGAGAAATTATGAAAAAAATTATGAATTCACGTGTCACTGTCTTTGATGTAACGTGGAGCCTAGACCGACCAATAATTTATTGTCCCAAACCAGACATTGAAAGACCATGTTAAATGCTACTATTATTCATTCTATCACCTGTCACAGGATACAAAATTCACTTTAGAATCACACTTTACTTTCTTCCTCTCATTAACTATCCAGAAGGCTTGCATGGAACAACTTTAAGGCATGTTTTAAGTTGGTCAGTGCAACCTCCATGTTCCCAATTCCCCTGTAACGCATTAATCACCCTTCAATGAATCACAGAGAGAAATGAAAACATGCCCTGCTTAGAAGAGCTGCCTTGACTCACCCATTATCCTGCTCAACGCCACGTTCTTGGTGGGCGACTCGCTGAGACCCTCGATGCCGCCGTAGAGGGAGTGGGAAATCCTCCTCTCCCGGTCATCCAGCAGAGTCTCTATGGGCAGCTCCGGCCCAGAGGGGCTCCCAGGTGATTCCAGCTGCAAAGAGAGGAGAAAATTAGTGCCTGGGGTCCCCTTAACCACATGGGGGAACTGTAACAAATTGCCTAAGGCCTGGACCTGTCTGAGCACCAAATGAGCTAGAACGTCTCATCCTGGACAGAGATAATTTGCAATGACAGCTCTGCCTAATGACCAACTTTCTAACCCCTTTACACCGCACCCCCCATGGTGCCCTGTCAAATTTCAAATCCTTCAGCAGAAAATTGGTGAAAAAAACCCATTCCATTTTGGTATCTCTTTGTTGGACAATTTCTTAAACAGACAGTTGGGCTGTTTTCAATACCATCAGCCGACAGCTGGGCCATCTTCCCCACACTGACAGCTGAACACAACAAAGCCCTCATCAGGAGCATGGAACAGGAACTCCCATTTGGAATTGGGCTGCTGCTGCCACAGTGGTGCAACTTCCTTTCAAATGCAATCATCACATTCCAAAGTTTTGTAGTTGAGAACAAAAGAAAAAACCACAAAAGTTGTCAGACTTCACTGTAATTTTATTTTTAATTTGAGTTCTTTGCTCTGCCTTTCCTGACTGCAAAGTAAAGAGATCTTGAATGATTCATTCAGCCTGGAAGCTCCTCTAATCTCTTGCAGCAGCATCCAGGCAGAGACACAAAAAACAGAACTGGCAAGACCTGGGGTGCCCTCCACTCCAGCCCTCAAACCCCTGGCACTGGCAGGTCCCTGCCCACCACAGCTGCAGCCAGACTCTCCAGGGCATCACAAAACAGAAGAAGTATGTGGTGGAAGTGATGGGGACAGGCTGCTTGGCTATGTGCACAGGAGAGCAGACTGCATATACAGACACCTGCCCACCCCAGCTGCTCTCCTTCAGAAGACTCCCCGAGTGTCCTCCCAGCCCAGCCTTTGCTTGCAGAAGCTGGTCATCCCTTGTTTTCCTACACTTGCCCCTCAGATTTTTTAAAAAGAGAGGAAAAAGTTCTCCTTGGTGAGTCCCAGAGAATCAGAGCTCAGGGGAAAGCAGCACCTATGACAGGCAAAGAAAATAATTTGGTATCAGCTAGCTAGATTTACCCACCCCGTGAGCCACAGGCAGCTCTGCTGTCAGCACAGCCCCCTGGGAATGAGGAGAACCAGTACCTTGTGCACCCACAGGTCACCATGGATGCCCAGTTTAGCAGGGCCCAGTTGCTCCCTGCAGAGATAAGAGACTCCCCACACCATGGCCCAATCCTCACACCATCCAGCCTTCCTGCTGCCCTTAAACCTCTTGGTTCACCTGGGCTCCAGCACCGTGCTGGTCTCTCAGTAATGATATCAAGGTGCTTTGCCATGACCATTAAAGCAATTCATCTGATCATCATGAGCTAAGTCCAGCTTTATTAAAAAGGAAATAACTATTAAAAAATAGATGTATTTTGTAGAAAAATAGTATGAACTCAGATATCAAAGCATTAGCTCTTCTCACCAACACACCTCTTCATATTGAAGCATATAGTTAAATCTTAAAAACAATGTCCTCACACAAATCCCACAGCATTTATTTCATATGTATCAAAATACAGTGGGGACCAGATACTGAAAGTCACTGAGCACATTGCAAACTGTTTGAAGCCACTGGGAATGCTTATTCCAAATACTGATCTCCAAACGAGCACAAGAGGAGTAGCTCATACTTTCAGGAATTACAATAACGAGCAACATGTTTGTTAGTTGCTTTTTTGTTTTGAAACAGCTGCCCGTTATTAATCACTTCACCCGCAGTCCCCAGACGACTAAGAAATGTATGCTATGAAAGAGTTTAAAAAATCTGCTTCAAGGGCTGTGGAGCACTGTGCCCCGTTCTCCCCAGCAGAGGCTTTGAAGTGAGCCCATGGGCGGATGCCTTGTGACCCGCGGGCGCTGGCGCCAGGCCCGGGGCACGCGGGTGGAGGTTGCGAAACGCCGCCTTCCAGCCGAGGAGACCGCGATCCGGAGGTCGCAGACTCTGTAAAAATTACTATTTCTGTTCAAAGCCATCATCTGTTTAATATAAATGAGATATTTAATGAAGTTCCAAATTGTAGACTTATCTCTCCCAGTTTGATAAGCACTGGGGAGATTTACTGCATCGGAGGGTCAACACAATTACAATTGGAGGCACGTCAAGCTGCAGGAGAATAATAAACTTGCAGTGCAAGTGAATTAGACTCAATAAGGTTTAAATTGTGAAATGAGGATTTGTTTTATTAGTTTTTTTAAATTGCAGATTACAACTGACAGCTTTACTGAAAAGTAAATTAAACAATATTTGTAGACTCTGTTATAAAGGAATCTGAGGCAAATTTGAAAAGAAATGTTAACTTCTCAAACACTTTACGGAAAAAAGAGCATAGCAACATTAGATTGCTTGAGAGCTTAAACTTGCATGATAAAAGTACTAAATTATGAACTACCCTTTATTTCACTGCCTTTAAATAAGGTGTGAAAATATCAAAGTGCTTTGGGATTTATTCTCCCAGTGCTATATTGATGACTTTATGTAACAAGTGTCCAGCTTTTAGTGAGCCATATCACAGAGTCCTTCTTCATGTGACAAGCCATCAAATTTCAGACTCATTTGTAGAAAGATCTCAAGAGATTTTCAGAAAGACACTGACAAGAAGATCGTTCTGAATCTGAGAAATATATAGAAATTCACTCATGGTAATACAGTAAAGTACAGAGTAAATAAAAGAAATAGCAGGAGTGTTGCATTTATATGGCCTTGTTTTGTAAAGTGAATAACATATTTTATAATTTCCATGAGTAAAACTTTTTCCATTTCTAATTAGCATCTCAAAAAATGGGTTTAAACAAAGGCATTGACAGCCAACTACACAAATATTTTACAAAAGATACAATGCCTTTTATAAAATACCAAAAATTAGACAACTGGCTTTCACAAAAAAAACAAAATGCCTTTTCCTTATATTGTTAACAGAAAGTTTGTGCAAGAAAATAAATACAGAATATGTAAACCGTGCTGTGGGCAAGACAAACAGTCCAACAGTCCAAAGAGAGATTGCAGTTCAAACAGACTAGTTCTTCTTGATGCATTTCTAATAAAGAGCTTGAAATATGCATTCTAGTTCCTTCTCTTAGCCAGTCTCAGTGCTATCTGGTATAATTTGATTTGATAACTGACAAAAAATGGGTAATACAAACAAAGCTGTAGGAATTCCTAACTTCATTAAAGGCCTGGCAAGGAAAGAAATCTGCACAGCAACTGCCCCCCTATCAATAGCTGCTGGAGCACTCCTTGGAGAGCCAGTTCAGAGTCACAGACCAACTGAGGGTGGATGAAACCTCTGGAGATTGTGTATTCCAACCTCTTGCCCAAAGCAAGGTCAGCAAGAGCAGGTTTCACAGTGCCCTGCCCAGCTGGGTTTTGAATATCCCCAAGATCACAGTCTCCTCAACTTCCCAGGGCAAGTTGTGCCAGTGTTGACCTCCAAGAACGATTTTCTTTTCTTATGTGTAAAGAAATTTCTTGTATTTTGGTTTGTGCCTGTCACTCTTGTCCTGGCACTGGGCAGCCCTAAGAAGAGTCTAGATCAGTCTTTTTTATTACTTCTTTATTACTCCCATCAGGTATTTATAGACACTGACTGGTAAGATCCCCCTAATCCCTCTCTCTAGACTGAAAAGAGAGAGCTCCCTCTCTGGATCCTAGCACAGATCTATACTAAATGATCATATTCATAAAAATGCAATCAAACCTCCCATACTACAGATTGCCTGTAGCTCCTTTTCTCTCCATTCTCTTAAAATAAAAAGAGAATCAAGATTAATTTTTTTTAAAATAAAAAAGGTCTCTACCCTGACCCTTTGTCATTCAGATAAAAACCAGCTGTTTGCTAAAGCACTGTCTGTACTAACTAGCCCAGCTGCTGCTTATCTAGATGATAAAAGGACAAATAATGTGGTTCTTTTTACTTAGACACCACCATCCATCCTATCTGAAGTTATGCACATAAATATGAAAAAAGTTTATGCACAAGAAGAGTGCCAAAATATTCAAGGCATAAACAAACTTTTTTTTTTTTTTAAGAAACAAGAATCAGACTCCCTTTTTCCTTCAGAAAGTAAATTATCCAAATATAGGCATGCAAGCATTATGGATGTTAAAGAAGTCAGTATACATATTTTACAAATTTGCTATATATTACACTGCATCAAGAATACTGAAGCTCTTTGTGTCACACAGAATTATTCTCCAGGCTTTCTTTTTTCCTTTCTTAGCTGTGTACTGTGGTTAAGATGTCCAAAATACTCCAGCTTCCTTTTTCAACATGGATACTTTTAAAATACTACTAGTCTATATCAAGGCATCAATATCAAAGGCATTAAAGAAACTAAGTTTTCATGGGACTGTACTAAATTTTCATCTTCTGGGTTGAAAACTGGCTAAAGAATTGGACACAAAGATTGATCTTCAGCATGGAGAAGAGTTATAGATTCCCCCAGGAATCAGAGCTGGGAACAGCTTAAGCTGATAAACAGCTTTATCAATGAGTTGGAGATGGGAGTGAACAGGGAAATCACTGTGTTTGGAAAGGATGCTAAAGACTTTTTGACAGTTAAATTCCAAAAGGTCACCTCAAGACTAATCCAGTGAGAAAGAAAAAAACAAACCTGCCATATAAATTTCAAAGTAGGTAACTAGGTAATGCATGCAGAGGAAAATTATGCTGAATATTTTATACTTGCACACATACTGGAAAAGAAAAGCTGTTTGCTTGTTTCTCTTATAATGAAACCAGTCATTTGCAAAGTCTCTCTCACTGACCTATCAGTCAATTTATTTAATGAATGATGAGGTCCTTATATGGTCTGGAATCACGACTCTCTCTCTCTCTCTCTGTTTCATAGTTTGCTCATTTTCAAATGGAGAAAAAGATAAACAGACATGCATGAAGAAATTTGGGGATCTGCAAATCATTTGCAAACCTTCATTTCAGGCAGGTTTGGCAAAACATTCATTCTGTCAAAAAAAAAAGAAAAAAAGTGCGGGGGTGGGGGGCTAGACAAGAAAAACCCTTGAAATTTCTCATTTTGAGGAAAATGGTGCCACTCTCTCACTTAATGGCAGACAAGTGCAGCCTGCCTGCGACATGAACAGACAAGCAATCTGTGTCTCTAAGCTGTCCAGGCTGCAGGACTGAAAAGCGCAGGATTCCAAACGTAACAATTACCTTTATTTTCTGGAATTAGCACATGGAGCTGCCAGCTGCAGGGATGTGCCTGGCAGTCGTGCCTGAGCACTGAGCACCTTCTGGCCAGGCAGCCTCCAGCTGTTTGCCCATACAGGCTAATCATAACAGCATCACTAATTAACAGAACACGGCACAAGCAGCTCCACTGTTTCTTCTCAAATCTGAGCTATTTAAAAAATTTCAACCCTGAGTTAAAGATCTAAAAAGCTGATGGCCACCTCTACTGAAAAACGAGGTGTTAAAAACTGGTCATATATGAATAACAAGTCAATATTATTGTTATTCTCTCCATTTTTTTCACTGTTTTCAACAGCTTTGGAAATGTATCTTAAAGAGCCTCTCCATGTGTATGTAGGAAAGTTGATGAGTTAACATGCAAGGCTGGAAGTTGAAAACATAGAACAGAATGTTTAACTTCTTTGAAACAGGGGGCAAGGGAACCTCAGATATAGCCAAATCCCAAATTAAATGTTTTTGTTACAGTAATCTAACAACATCCATCAAATATTCAGTGTGTGATTTTGTCTGAAGTGGATGAGATATTAAATACAGTTTTGCAAGGTTTGTAGTAGTGCAGCTTGCAGAATTCTATATTGCTGTACTCTGTATAGACATAATGCAAACAGGAGAAAAATTTAGATCAGAGCTTTGGCTTGGAGTTCATTCATAACTAACACTTACTCCATGCTTGTATCAATATTTACTACAAGACAATTCACTTGAAAACCTGGATGGATTACACACTATCTTCTGGTGAGTCAATGAAAATCCTTTCTACAGGCAAATCTTCAGTTCAGCAAAACCACAGCAGCACAAAATCTCTTTTTACCTTCTGGGAAATTTGTGGTCTCTTTTGAGTCTACAGTTACAGAAGGGCTGATGATATAAATTATCTCCTCCCTGCCTCTCTGAAGTCAAGATAATACTCTTATGGTGTTTATGCACATTTTTATTGTTACTATAATTGCTCTGAAGGCTTAGTTTACAAAATGAGAACTTGTGAAGCTGTTGGAGAATAATGATGGCATGGGAAAGGAACATCTGAGGTCACTTAACAAAGTTTTGAAACGATTTCATGTTCAAGAAGCCAAAGAAAGCTCACTGACATAGTGCCTCTGCAGCAGATCAGAAGCAACTGTGCCTGCCTCTCTCAACCCAGGACAACAGAGGCTGAGCTGTCCCTCGCTTCTAGACAGAAGCTAAAATACAAAAATACATGAAAATCCTAGTCTAAATTGCAGAAACATGCAGAAACAACAATCTGAAGAACCGTGGTGCAAAATTAATTCTCCCTCTTAAGCAATTCCTAGGGCTGATTATGAAAATTGACATTAAAAGAACTGTATTCATACCACTAACTTCCTTAAAATCCAATTAAAACTCAACATCAACTCAAATAAAACATTTTACTGAAGAAAGAAGCAGACTGTGTAGCCTATCTCAAAAGAAGTCAGTTTGACTTTGCAAATGCAAAACAATTACTGGACTTGAAGGCAGGGAAAAAAAGGCTTGCGGGTTTTTTGGGTTTTTTTGGTGTTATTTTGTTGTGGGGTTTTTTATCATCCAGACAGCAACTGCTTTTATCATCCAAATGTTTAGCACAATTCTTTTTTACATTGGCATTATCACCCCTTGTACGGATTTCCCTTTTGAGACACTTGTGAGTGCTCCATGGCATGGCAGGAAATCCACCAAGCCCTGAGCTCGCAGGACTGACCATACATTGGAACAGAGCAGAGTGAACACTCTTCTTGGTGAGGCAAAAAGGGAATATAACCAAGCCAGTTCCACTTAACTGCAGTTCAGACTAACATGAAACAAAGCTATGGTTTTGTCCATAAAGTGGGCACATACAGTGCTGAATCAACAAAGGAAAGAAATCAGTTGAACAGGTTTGGTTTTCTTTAATCTGCTGGTTTTTTATGGTGACTCCTTTGAAGACCAAAAAGAGGAAGAAGAGCATAAAAAACACCAGGGAAATACTTTCTGAAAAGTTAAACATTTCTTTTTGGATCTAATAAAACCAGTAGACCCCCATCTTTGCGGAGCTGACGGTGTTTAGCCTGGAGTAAAGAGAAGGCTGAGGAGAGACCTTTTTGCTCTCTACAACTGCCTAAAGGGAAGATTTAGACAGGCGGGGATTGGTCTCTTCTCCCAAGTAACAAGTGACAGGACAAGAGGAAACAGTCTCCAGTTGTGCCAGGGAAGGTTTAGACCGGATATTAGGTAAAATATTTTATGGAAAGTGTAGTCAATCTTTGGAAGAAGATGCCCAGGGAAGTGGCTGAGTCACCATCCCTGCAAGTCTTTAAAACATGTGCAGATATGGCACTTGGGGACATGGTTTAGGGGTGGACTTGGCAGTGCTGGGTTAATGGTTGGAGTCAATGATCTTCAATCTAAATGCGTCTGTGCTTCTATGGTGATAAAAGGTGGGAGTTAGTAAGATAGGGTCTGCCCTTTTCATGCTTTTGCTTCTAATCTCCAAGTTCCTGAATCTGCCGCCAGTCAAATGTCATTTCTTTTGTGTTTTAAAACTAAAAATCTTTCCTGGTTACTGGAATGTTCCAAGGGTACAACTTGTAAACCAGCACGTCTAAGTGATCTGTGTTGCTGAATTAAGCATAATGTAGCCAAGGCTGCAAGACATGGCCAGCCACTGAGGCAGTGCTGTCCCCAGCTGGGCCACACAGCCATACCAAGGGACTGAGCTGACTGAATACCATACTCATATATGGTATTCCTGCAACATTCAGAAATAATATTATCACAGATTATCAGTATTCTATCAGCTCAATAATATCTAAAGTTGAAATTAGTCACATTCTTGAAGGAGGAACTAGGGTTTAATTGCAAAATACCAAGAAAAAAACTTCTCTCTTTGCTTTTCATTTCATTGAAGTCTGGGCATTGCAAGACTTCCAGAAAAGTCTGGCTTCTTGCATACTGCCAGCTCAGCAGGTAAACAGCTTTATGCCCATGCAAGTAGTCCTTTCATCATATTAAAATATGCAAACAGTATTGACATCGTATTTCCTTTGGATGAGTGTGATAAAAGCAGTAATTCCTAAGAAAAATTACTTTCAAAAGTTACTTTGTAAAGATGATTACTACAGCAATAGTGACATATCAGTGCTTTTCTAATCATTATGGCTCATCTCATCAACTTCTTAAGGAGTTGGGAAAATGCACAAAAACTGTAAAGGAGGCCCAGACAGACAGGGCCTATCCTGTCCTTGTGCAGATACATTTCAGTGTATCTAAATCTGTTTCCACAACCAGTGCTTTCATCTTGAAGCACATATACTGCAGTCAGCTGTGCTGTTTTTGGCACATGATTTCTGCAAAATAAATCGTACTAAATGTCAAGCAGATATAGGGGACCAAGCTGTTCTTGAAAAAGTAAAAATTGTGTAGGATTTAAGGAGAAATGTCTTTGGTTCATCACTGCTGGTTTATCTCCGTCATGTTTACAAACACTGTCTGGATAAATTCAATCAAGACTTTCACTAGGAGAAAAGTGATCATTTTCTACAACCTTTTAGAAAAAAAAAAAAACTAAACACAGAAATAGTCTAAAATATTTCACCCTTTTTATGTAGCAACATGTAGCAGCATCTGAAATTGTGTAAAAATAAGGAACAGTCTCCAAAAGTCAGTCTGAATTAGAGCTAGAAAAGGGCATCACCACATACAAAAAGGTCATAATTCCTTAAACACTAAGCAAGAAACCCTGTGCATCCAAACTGGCTTTCTAGCAGTGTGCATATATAAACGTGCATGTGTATAAAAGCTTTGTATAAGCAGTTAATCAAGAGGAGCTTAGCACTTTTAGAGAGACTGGTGTCTTTTGCAGACATGATTTTATAATTCACTACGGACTGATTTTTTCTGAGGATCAGATTTATGCATTAAAAAGTAAACCATTCTTTTTTCCCCTGAGCAGGAGCAGCAATACTAAACCAATTTGTGCACATCATTTTTGAAGCATGATGATCAAGAAATAAAGTTCCTGATTAAACCTACTGGTATTAGCAAGAATGAAAGAATTGACTTCTGGATTTCTAAAGAAGAGATGCTTTTCTGACCCACCATTCAACTGTATGCTTTTAAACTCAGTCCTTTGTCCAATTTATTCTGAAATCTAATTCAGTCCTCCACAGCATCTACAGTTCTTCTCAGTATCGTATGTCAAGATATTCCCAGTATATAGCATTATTTACATTAAATAGAAGATAAGCTATTAGAAATCATGAATATACTTCAAAACATCAACACATTAACATTGCACTAGACAAGACAAAAGTTGCAAATCATGAGAAGAAGAATCACCACTTCACCCTGAATTCAGTATTTCATACTCCACTGCAATTAAGGCCAAGACACAACATAGGTAAAATCCAAAATTACTAAATTATTTGTATAAAGTTTTGCAGAATCTTTACATGAAACTTTTGTTTAGATAAAATATAATAATGAAATGTAAGAGCTCTACTCTTAATTAAAAAAACTGAAAGTGACAAAGAAACAAGTCAGTTAACACAAAGTCTATAAAGGAAAGATCTAATAGACCTACATAAAAACCTCCACAGATCAAAAATCACGTAAACAGTAAGATCCAATTACAAAATCAATATAGTTTTATTCAGTGCTTCCTGTTTTTCATTGACAAAAATACTCAAAAGAAAAACTTTATTGATCAGTAATAACGTTCGCATGTCTAACACTGAAATTCAGATCATTTTGTAATTCTCTCTTTCTTTAGCTTCTCAAATATTATTTTTCAAGTCTCAGAGGAAACATGAGATCTCCTGTAAACACAAATACCTCAGAAGTGAAAATTCCCAGTCCCAATATCAAAAGCTTATTACCTCATTGCATTTACTTATTCGCCTCGCCACAATAAGCTGAATCATTCCTCGTTTGTTTCCTTCAGTGGACATGGACCTCCTTAAGGTTTCCATAGCATCTTGATTTGTTTTGCCCAATAATGATTCTCCATTAACTGCTATTAGTTGATCATTCACTCGAAGCCTGCCATCCTGGAAAAGGAAAAATTACAGATAGCTACATAAAACACACACAAAAGAAGCTTTGTCTATTGGAGAGAGAAGAAAAAAAAAAAAAAATCAAAAGAAAACTATTCAACCAACTATACTTAGTCCTGAGAGTTTATGGCCAAATAAACACTGGAATAATAGCTTCCATTGCAGCCACTGTAGGAAATGTCTATTCCAATTATAGTTTTGCACTCAAGCTATTCTCATAACCTGTTTGCTCAAACAGCACATTAATGGAACTGTACCAGAGATAGCTCATTCCTCCCCAAGAATCTGTTAGGGCTGTTTCAATCCTGGGACGTGCAAACATGTGAGTAGAAATCTGAATGCTCCCTCTGACAGTATAACTGGAGAACACTAGAGATCTCATTCTTCTTCAATCTGTGGTTATTTTCAAAATAACTTATGAGAAAACTGAGGAAAACCAAAGTACACAGATATTCTCTCTTACCTTGGATGCTGCTCCACCGTTAATAATGGACTTGACGAAGATTCCTAAATCAGCATGGTTTTCTTTTGACCGGTTACCTTTGACACTCACACCAAGTCCAGCTGACCCAGAGTCATTCAGTGGAACTTCAAAAGTCAGGAATTCCCTGGTGCCATCAGGTGTGAGGACAAGCTCCTCTTCTTCTGCTTTCTGTTGGGGAGATTAGCATGGGATTATAGAACAGCATTTCTCTGGGAATTCTCTTCCCTCTACAGCTATTAGCATTCAAAACTCTCTGCTTTTAACTACAATGCCACAATATTTTCCACAGTAATTATGTGAAGAAATGTGCAGAAATAGTGTACTTTCAATCACCTCCAGCTGACGCTTAGGTTCAGAAATATCTTACATTTGTGTCTAAGTGCTTCTCTCTAGTAAAGTAATTGAATCACATGTCATTACTGAATCTGCCATCAATACTAACTCACACGTAAGCTGCTATTTCATTAGCCAAAGGAGAACTTTATCAGAAATATTTTCCTACTTGCAAACCTACAGAATTTTTAAAATACCATCATCATCTATTGAGCTTTGCAGTCTAAGGGAGAAACTAAGTGCAAGAAAATTAAATTCAAAAATTATTCAGTCACCTCATTTTATTTAAAACTAGCTGCGTTAGGAAAAACAGAAAACTACAAAGCTGAGATCTGCAACAGCACATCTTTCTGCTATTGCCAGGCTTATAATCAAATCCAGCTCTGAGTGCCAATTTTCCTGTCTTTCACCTTTGCCTTTCACCTCTGTCCTCTTACCCACCTCTTTGGATGTTTGTTGTCCTCAACACCCAGTTTTAGCCTGGCTGGGACAATCCCAGGTTTTGAGCACCTGGAATTGTAGTCTCAAGCCTGCCACAGCCACCAGCAAGGAGCTGCTCAGTGACACTTTCCATGCATCCAAAAGCCATACAAGCACAGGTGACTGGCCTCTCGCTTCACCTCCTGCCCAGTTCAGGGTGGCAACGGGCTGGGAGCAGGGGCCTTGCAGTCCCCACAGACCAGTGACATTCATGGGGCAGCAGCATGGGCACAACACCCAGGAATGAAAGTGGCCTCGCCCTGAGGAGCAGTGCTCATGCACAAGAGACTGCTGCCAAAGGGAGAAACGGGAGGGACAGGCTGTTCACTAGCCCTACCCCTTACAGCAGATGCTCTTCACTCGTTTCTGATCTTCCTTCGAATCTAACAAAGTGGTTATAACCACTTTTGGTTATAACTTTATCAATTAAAGAAAAAAGTTATACCCTTAAAGGCAATTCTATGCAAAAAGATGCTTGTGAACCCGACTATGCTGGGTTTTTTTCACCCACATGAAGAGTAAGAGAACATACAGCAGAAGGTGCACACTAATGTCCAGCATTGGCAGTTCTTCTCTGGAAAAATTAATCTGGCCAAATTTTCATAACCTTAGCAACATGCCACCTCTGTTTCTGACACGGATTTTATACCAACTTTTCCCACATCACTGATCTATTTGCAAAGTTCACTCATATGAGTGAGAAGACATATGAGAAGTTAATGTGCACCTGCTGAGCTGTCCCTGTTTCTTAAGAATTGAGGAAATGCAAACACAGCCTATGGCAAAGATAGATGTGAAAGCCATGTGGAGTACAGCAGACTGAGATGATCAATTTGGGCACAAGCATGCTAGTTGTGTCACCACTGACCTAGAAATACAGTGCAAAAATGTCACAAGGGAAAGCAGTCAGACTGCTGAGAGAGCCGCAACAGCCAAGGGAAGAAAAACAGGAGCTCTGTCTTTTCCCACTTAGTTAAAAGCATGAACCTTACTGTGTTCACCAGTCCCTCCCTTTGCACTACACTCCTTTTGTTTATAACAAAGCACAGTGGTACATCAATTAAAAAAAAAAAAAAAACTAAAAAATTTACCCCCATCCAAGTGCCATAGCTAGGCTGGCTTGCTTTTGAATCCCACTATTCAAACACATCTCTTGGCCACTCAAAACAGCATGATCAGTGCTAGCTGTGAGGAATGGAAAGGTGTATTGTGTCCACTGAAAAATACTCTATCTAAAAGATGTTTCCCAAATTACGGGAAAATTCCAACCCTAGTTTTCCTGCTTGGTTCACAGAAACACTAGCTCCAGCATACATTTGAATCCACATTTTGTTGAGTTGCTGCAGAATAAAACGATCTGAGACAGATGCATGTTATCTTATAGTTTCTGTAACACTGATCACTTTCATATTCCTTAATGAATAGTAGTAGGAATAAAAGCTTGAGAGCCAAAAGAGAGATAAAGCCAAGGTAGGATGTGTGGCTTAGCCAAGAAAGCAGATATGCTTATGGAATTTTTCTTCACTACCATTAACATAAATTTAGACTCCATTGCCCTCCTCCTCCAGTATTTTCTAATCTTCAAAACAATCTGCCAAAACTTCAGGCAAAGCAAGCTCCCTTCCAGGGCAGAGAACTAAAGTGCTTCCTTGCACAGCCTGTCAGGTGCATTTCTATATGACAAAGGGTCAATTGGAGTCAGCATCTCACATGCATCCCCAAGGACTTGGCTAATGGCCTCTACCCTACTTCTCCTCAGCGAGACCAAAGAGTTGCATTATCAGCTCAGCACTGGTTTTAACGTGAGGCTTATGCTTGTTTGTTACCTGCAATCTTGAATAAGGAAGTAAGCCAGTATCAGGCCACAGACACCTGAGTGTGCAGGTGAAACGTGAGGCCAAAGCCTGGAACAAACTGCACCTGAGCAGCTGCACAGGAGCGAGCAGATCGTGCTCATGGAAAAATGAGAAACAGCAGCCTCAGCACTGGATCAGAAGTAATGAAGGCATGAGAAAGTTGCTGAACTCACCCAAGAAAGAAAATTACCATTACTGGGCTATGGCTAAATTTCTTTAGGGACTTCATAAGATATCCATAGTTTTTCCCACCTAAGCACACTTGCTTTACCACCATACCTGCGTCTGGAATTTTAGGGACATCTAAAATCTGTCTGACACCTGTCAGTATCATATGCTTAAAGGTAGAGTTAAAAGAAAATAAAAAATAGAACAAACAAGAAAAATGTGGCTTTCAATAAAAACTGAACCATTAACTTTCAAGGGCTATGGATATGAAAGCACCAACTTTAACATTTTTGCCATACCATGGTATCAAAGACGGTCTTATTATGTATGATATATTGAATATAACTTCCTACATAAAAACCTTAGAACAGGACCATATAGTGATAAGGAACCTCTAAGCATGTCATAAAGGAGCCATTCACAGAGAAATGAGCAGGAAGATTTTCAGCCTGCTACCATTATATTTTGAACCAAAGTTTTAAAGACAAAAAAAAAACCCAACAAAATCTCATAATGACTGAATCCTTTCTTTTGCAAAGCCCTTTAGAGTACAGGAACATTACACGTGCAGCAACTCTCCCCAATCAATATAAAAACATCCATTAAAAAAAAGTAAAATTTGCACTGAAATGGTGTTGAACATTAAGTATTTAAATGTAACAAATTACAGAAATTCCCTAATATGTCCATGAGACAGCATAAAAATGCACAGAAATCTAAAATGCAGCATTAAAAATTTTCAGCTAAGAACACATTCACTTCCTAATTGCAGTAGCTTCCATTTGATCTTGATACTCTCTAAATTAACAGCTTCACTATGTCAATCAAACACCTCAACACTATTTTCATTATTAGTTCATCTGCAGAAGAAATTTATTCCTTCATATATTTTGACAGGCCAGCAGTAAACATGCAAGCAAAATTATGTACTGTGAACCCTGAACAACAAAATCCAACTCCCTTAAGATTTTTCACACACTATGTCCAAAACAATTAACAGCAGAACAATATTCTGTTCAGACAGAGGCTGCTGAGGAAAAGGTCATCTGAAATGACTTCAGTTGGATGAATGAAGCTGCTCAAGTATGTAATTTGTAATAAAAATTCGATTGGTGATAAAATATGTAGGTGACTTTTTTGGCTTCAAAATCATATTTAGCACCAATTTATGATAACGACATTTGAGATAAGTTTTTCACTTTTTAAATACAACATAAATATATTGTAAATTTTAAGATAAACTTCCTGACTAGAGCAAACTTACAGCAGTGTTTTGATATATACAGAGATTTAAAAAAAGCCATAAGATAAATGGGGGGGAATTGTTTTTCTCTTCCACATAACTTAATCTTCTACATAACATTCCTGATCTGATCATAAAATCAGATTTAATTTTATAAACAACATTAAAATAGACTTTGACAGTGAGAGGGCCATTAGTTTTCTCATCATACTAGTAACAGCATCTCTTCTCTAGCCTTTTATCACAGAATTATAGAATATGTTGAGTTGGAAGCGACCTCAAAGATCATCAAGTGCAACTCTCAGCCCTGTGCGGGACACCCCGAGAGTCACACCCTGTGTCTGAGAGAATTGTCCAAACACTTCTTGAACTCTGTCAGGCTCGTGCTGTGACCACTTCCCTGGGGAGCTGTTCCAGTGCCCAACCACCCTCTGGGTGAAGAGTCTTTTCCTAATATCCAACCTAAATCTCCCCTGAAAACTTAAGGCCATTGCCTTGGGTCCTGTCACAGATGACCACAGAGAAAAGATCAGTGCCTGCCCCTCCTCTTGCCCTTGTGAGGATGTTGAAGATGACAATGACGTCTCCCCTCAGTCTCCTCCAGGCTGAACAGACCAAGTGACCTCAGCTACTCCTCACACCCTTCCCCTCAAGGCCCTTCACCACCCTCATTGCTCTCCTTTGGACACTCTCTAATAGCTTCATATCTTTCTTATCCTGCAGTGCCCAAAACTGCACACAATTTCCAAGGTGACGCTGCACCAGTGAAGAGCAGAGCAGGACAATCGCCTCTCTCGACCAGCTGGAGGTTCATCTTTCACACACTATAGCTTGGACTTCTTCCCTTTGCAGGACCTCAGCAGGGTTCAGCTGGTGAGTAAGCAGCATGAGAGGGGTGAAAACAGAAACTGAACAGCAAAGAAAACCCTCCTCCCACCTAACGGGGGAAGCAATTTTCAGTCAAGTCAGGACAAGGTTTCCTCAGAGACTCGCTGCAGCTACAAATCTGGCAGCTTTCTCTCCAGTGAAGTTCATTCTCTTGCAAGCTGAGACCTGCTGCCTTTCAGGCACTGAAACTTGTCTGCACGTTACTCTGTGACTATGAACAAAGAAATGTGCTCCTGTTCCCTTTCACAGAGCAATCCGTAAAGCTCTGCATCTCCACTCTTGAAGGGTAACCTGTATTTCCAAGTTATATATATGAACACATGTACATGAAAACTTTTACAGAGCTCTTGTATGCACATGTATATGCACATACACATACAACACACCCTTATATGTGCATATATATACATATACCACAGTGATGACATTCACATGATTAATTAACTATAGCACACCTACCTAACGACTTGAATGACCCCATTGACTATTCTTCTTCTTTGAAGAATTCTTCAAACCTGCTTCAAGTTCTGTTGTGTCCAGCCTTCTAACATTACAGCTCTGTTGGCCTCTGTTTAACTACTGTTTTGTTAATCTATCAACCTTTTGCCTCACAAATGTGTCTTCTCTCTTAACAATTCATGCAGATGGAAAATCTGAAATTCTCACAAGATGAGTTTGGTGGATGTAAGAGCTCTTTAGGAAGTGTTGGCTGTAAAACTACTGGAAATTGCAAAATCCCAGGTTTAGTCATTGGTCTCCAATAATGGGGAATTCCAACCCAACATGACAGCCTTTTCCAAGATATTTTTGGTCTTTAGAAGATTTTAAATCAGCACCCATTATTCATTCTTTCTCATAAGGTATCCATAATACTAAGAAATTATAAATCCCATAGATTGGGAACCCAATAAAATTTGTCTCTGTATTACTGTAACAAAATAGAATGAAGCAGGATATACACAAGAGAGGAGATTTCACTCAGCTGTTGTGCAAAGACATTCTTAACATCAGAGATGACTCAAACTGTTTTGTCCCTCAAGTTAGGTGGGTGACACTGCTGTCCTATCAGGCCACCCTCTAAACTGAGGTACACAGAAGGATGGTGATTCACTCTCATCCTATGCCATCACACATACAAATGTAGAACACGTGAAACAAAGAGCTCTAAGGAAACAAAACAGATCCTTTGGTCAACAACTGTTTTGTGGGGGGGGCAATGTTTAGTACTTATAAAAATGTAATGTATTACTGCTGGAGGTACTTTACTACTGAAAACAGAGCAATGTAGGTGGCCTGAAACACACCTCCCTAATGTCAGTTGAGGCCCCTCCTTGGGAGGAATAACTGAGAGCTGGTGCATCCCACCATGGGTAGGCATTAAAGATAAATATAACTAGAGCAACCCAATCAGATTTTAAACTGGACCTCCAGCAGAGAAATCCTGACTGCTGATCCAATAGTGGCATGCACACTCCAACCCAGTTTTCTCCTGAAATATAAGGCCATTTATCTTTTTTTTTTTTTACTCAAATTGTTGTGTTGCATTGTAGGTATTGAGGACCTAAAGTGTCTACTTACCCAGTTACAAAATGATACAGGGCTTAAACCAACTAAACAACCAGAATTCTTATGATTGCTTTCTTTTTCTAGCTCTTCCTAGATTAAAAATTTTAATATCTGTCATATGTTAGATAAACACTAATGAATCTTATTTGCTCGTATACAGAGGTTCATTATTCATATTAGCAAAGTTAATACGTCACATCTGGTAAAGATTGCATTCATTCAAATCAAACAGCAGCTGCTAAATATCAAAAAGTAGATCTGAATTCTGAGATTTTATGGGAAATGTGGTCTGCTTTAATCTTAATCCCATCAAGGAAAAGTTTTTTGCGCATTATATGTGGATTAACTTTGGTAAGTATTTATAGGCAGAAATGTTAGCACATGAAAGTACTGTAAAACAGCCTCTGCATTTCCTGTTGTGTCCATTTTAAGGTTTGATTTAATATCAAAAAAGATGTTCCATATTCAAAAATATCTTCAGTTTAAAGGTTTTGATGGATTAAGATATGATCTAGAAAAAATTAAATGCTTTTCCAAAGCACAAAATTTCTAGCATGTGAGTTTCATTTAGTATGGAAACCAAAGCTCTGCAAAAGCCCGTGTTTAAGTACCTCCATATGTTTGTTATTTCTCTCTATAAGAAGTCCATTGCTTGTCTATACTAACATTACTCTCCTTAATGCCAACACTCTGATCTGGGCTGTCACAGAAACTGGTTTAAGCAGATGAGATTCTACATTTCAAAAATTGATCAGACCATTAAAATTACATTCTGCTGGTTCTTAATCTCAGAACTTCTCACAGGGACTAGTCTGTTGCAGGTACCATAATGACTGTACTTTATTCAGGCCAACATACTCTGTTCAAAACTGCAGCTCCTACTCAAACTTTGTGTTCCTACTGTACATCCTGAAATAAAAACATGTGATTGTAATGCTAACCCCGTTTCTTTACACTTTGCTTATCCTAGAGAACTGAAAACCAAGGGATTAGGTACACAGCAGGTGTCTCCTCTGCCAAAGAAGCCTATAAAGCTTGCAGCTCTCTGCACTATCCCTTCTTCAAGAAAAACTTCAATGCCCAACACACTAATGACAGAGCTCCCTAAAAATCCTTATACTTCTCTCACTGGCCTATCGGATTTACAAGACCTGAAAGACCAAAGAAAGAGGTAGTGTCTGGAAAAGACAGACAGGAAAAACAAGTTGAAAGAGAAATAATGCCTTTGTAGAAATCCATGGCAAGAAACACATTCCCCATGAAGTAATGCCAGTATGGGGCACTCAGACTGATCTGTGTCTCATTCCTACTTCTGCTGCCAACTTTCAGCCAACCATGGCAAACCATTTAATCTCACTGTTTTCCCTACATTTAATATGAAGGGAGAATGAACACCATGAGTCTAAAGGCAATGATGCAGTAAAACAAGATTTACACCAAATGAGCAAGTTTGTATAGACGGGTGTGGCTTCTGGATGACTCTGCAATGGTGGCACTAACACAACCCTGTCACAGTGGAGGGACACATATGTTATCTTCCATGAAACTGGGAACTGGTCAGCAAGTCTTACCAATGCCAGTGTTGAGAAAGCAGCCAAAGCTGCCCTATGGTGCTGCACAAAGCCAGTTTACATGTGCCACACCACATCCCAGGTAAATCACCAGTAAATCACCGGTAACAGTCAAAACTGAGCCTGAGGGTCAGTTCAAAGTTTCTGTGGCTCATCACTGAACGTTACACAAAATTCAGACTGGCCAAAAAGCATTCATTAACACAGTCACTTAACTGTTGTATTAATTATTCACTAGGAATTAATGTCTTATCTCCAGTCATTAATGTGCCAAAACATGCTATTCAATACTAGAGTATCTGCTATGGTAAAAGACTGAAACCATAACAGTACCTTGCAGAAATCACACATTCACTACCTATTTCTTTCATATGGACAGCGATCTGTTTCTTATGTCACAACTTTATTAAAATATTAGCTGAAAACACTCAAAATAGCACTAAAAATGCTTTTGAAACATTGCAATCACCCTTGTGCATCACACCATTAGAAAAAAAAATGTACAAAAATATATCTGCAGTATTCCTAAGCATCATGGAGGAAATAACAGCATCAGCTTAATCATCAGTCAGACATACCCTCTTTCATTAAAATCATTCTGTTCCTGTTGATAACTGGTGGTATAGTCTGACATTAGTCCATCTATGATCTTGGCCCAATGTTTAGACACTTGGATCACCAAGCTGAAGTTCTGTATAAGTGCTAAATAGGAAATAGTGGGAACTTACTGCAGCTTTGAAAAAATATCTATGGATACATCCCCAGTGACAAGGTATCTTGAAGTGATACAAACTTTTGAGCAAAAGACAAACACACATGCACTCAGAATACCATCCTCTTAAAGCTCAACACTGACAGTGCTTTTATCCACAAGCATTTTCTATCCATTAATCAATACAAATTATGTATTTCTAGGCATTTGCTAGTATTGCCTCTCTCATTCACAAAATGAAAAGTTACGAACAAAAGTTACATAAAAAAATAACTATGCATTAGTTCTTACAAAATGCCTCTGACCAGTGTCACCCCTTTCCTATAGGCAATAAATTCTTGCATAAAAAGGGTAGCTGCTAATTTACTGAGAATCACACACAGAAGAATATGGCAAGAACGGCAATTGGATCTGAAAAAACACAGTGATCAAAATTAAATTTAGATAATAACAGGAGTATCAAGCATTTGAGTTCAGAAGAAAACAAAAAGCAATTCCATTTGCAATTTCTATCAGTGCTGCTAAACATTTATATATTGTTCCAACACACCAACCACTCTTGTTATGTCACTGTTACAAATCCTGCACTCACTTAAATTCATAACATTCTGCTCACTTACAGCAATTTGACAGAAAAATAAACGAGAACAGAAAACTGAAGCTTTTCCATGCTGCTAAGTGCAACAATCATGAAATGAAATCCTGAATTCTAACTTTGAATCTCTTCTTATCAATAGACAACACTCCTTAGAGAATACTTACTCATATGATAATTATTATTTTTCTAGCATTATGCTTACATTAAAGTTAACTTGCTGGTTCTGAATTCAGAAAACAAAAAGTGAATGACAATTGTAAAAGCAAAATATTACTGAAACACTATCAACTTTCAAAGAGTATGAGGAAAAATTAATTGGCAGATGTTTTACATAGCATAATTAACAGTTCATTTCAATGCACTGTAACAGGATTAAGATAATTATGCTTAGAAACAGAAATGTAATAATGATAAATCACTAGTTTTCATATTATGGTCAATCTCCTACATTCCAAATTCCCAGTTTAGAAATAGGTGCATCTGTTCCATGCTGTCATCAGCTAAACAAAGGGCACAAACTTGTGGCTGGGTGAAACAACTTTAAACCAAGATACAGGAGATTTCCTTGCCTCATGAGGAAGCAGAGTGTCGGCTCTGTTCAGAAGCAAAGCAGAAGGTAAAAACACCAGTCCTGTTTTCACCAGGACACAGTTACTGGATAGAAACTGAAGCTGCATCAGCAATCTGCATTTCTTACATAAAACTGGAGAGCAAAGCTTAAATTGTGAGAGTTTATCAAATTAAAAGATCGTCTCATATGGAAGATTGAGAATCTGTATTCCCTGATGATGTATTAAAAAACTGAATTCATATGCTTTTATATGGGTCGTAAGGAATAACTGTCAAGGATTTCAGGCCACAAATTAGGAAAAAAATGACCTTCAAGGTTTTTCTTTTCTTACCTCTATGAGGACTAACTACCATATCCAAGTGCCATAACATTAGTGTAAACCATTTCAAAGTAACAGTTACATGAAGGTAACCCCTGAGTAAAGAATGTGTTGATAAATTAGGCTTGATATTTTGCAATTTTATTTCAGGCCTTCTACTTTCAAGGGAGTTTTTCTTTTCTTTTCTTTTCTTTTTTTTTTTCAATTTCAAAGGTGCATTTTTTTTCTATTTCTCCACAAAGACATAACAACAACAAAAAAACCCCCAGAACTATTTTGCCTTTAAATTAAAAGCAGACTTGCATTCTACCTCTCTCATTTCTGTAGCTTCGCTGCCTTCATCATGCTCTTTTGTTGGGTTTTTTTTTTTTTGCTTTGCTTTCTACTATCAAGTCCTTGACACTTGGAGACTAAAACCTCACAACTAACAGCACAAAGATCAGAGCAGGCACAGAAATAGAATTTGCGAGATTAGAAATCTCAAAGACCTGAAAAGTAGACAGAGGAGAAATAAATAGGTATTGAGGCAGAACCAAGGAGAATAAAGGAAAGCAATGAAAAGTACTTTCAAAAATAATAGTAAAGAATGTGTGACTGTATTATTAATGTGCAGCTCAGGAAAATTAGTTCTGTAATATTGGAGTATCACACTTATCCAAAGCTAAGTAGATTGGAACAAGGGAGATAAGTGCAAAAGCGTTGTGCATTATAAATACCCACTGACACCTTTCACATTTAGTCCATTTTTTATTCACATACTGGAGTTGGCAAATATAGAGAGACCTAATGTTCCTACTATCAATCACTGTTGTTCTGAGCCTTCAAATAAATAACAAAAAATCCCAATGCATAATGAATGAAAAACCCGAGACACTAGGCAAATTTTTTGTATTGATCAGGTTTCTAGCTTCATGTGCTCAGTAACCATATGTTCCTCAGTCTTCATATGTTTTCCAATTCAGTTCCATATTTTCAAGGCTTGCTAGGGCTTTCTAGCTGTTTTTTTCAGAAATCCCTAGCTACTTACACACTCTCTGTCTCTCCTGCATAATCTCCTGGTTAGCAAGCATTCTTTACCCCACATCTAAAGAGAACAAATGGAAGATACCTATTTTATTTTGGTCTTTCCCTAGATGAAGTCAGGGTGTTGGTTCCTATAATGCCAAAGAAAGTTTTTCACCATGGAATTTACTACAAAACATTAACTTTCCAACAGATGAGCAACTGATTTCTATAAACACCTTGTAGGCAATCTGCCTTATCTTAATGAGCTTTTGGAGTGGAATTTCAAGTCCTAAAACCAGGACACTTTTATAAAAGGCTGCACCCACAAAATATTCTCAATGGTATTTGATTACAGATAGAAATACTATCCTGGGCTTTGATCTTTGATCTCCTTACATATCAGCAGTATGTGGTAAGAAACTATCAAGATAAAAACATACATACTCTAATGAGATGCACTAAAGAGATACTGCAAGGCATGTCTGAAACAATGATACACCCACAGTTTTGCAGAGCCCTCAAGCAGATGACTTTCAGATAGAAGGACACTAAAAGCTGGAAGGATAGAAGTGAATATTGCTAACATTCAACCCAAATTCCCATTTTTACAGTTACATTCCATTGGCCTGAAAAAATAATAGTATCAGCCAACATAACCTTGATTACCTCACTGAGATGGCTCTTACATAGCTTCATCTAGTCCTAACTTTCTTTTTATTCCAGACACCATCTTGCCATTGCTGGTGAGAGATACCGAATTGTCTAGACAAGCTCTTTCTGTTTTTCAGCAGCCTAACTAACTTCAAATCCCTACATGAATCTTCTCAATTTCTCCATAATCTAATTGATTTCTTAATAGGTACCTAACTGCATGGAGCTTCTTGAAGTATGTTAACTAAGATACAGTATATCTTTAAGGTAATATATTATTGTTATATTCTCTGTTGGTATTTCATTAAATACACCTATTATTTTAGAAAAACTTTTAAAATGTATTAGTATATTGTATATTGGACTAATCATGTTCCACTGACTAAAGTGAGGTATATTAACAGTACACACCCTCAATCTAGAGCCTCATTGGCACATCATATACAGACTGTTGAAGCCCTCAAAAGGTTAAACTTTATGCTACTTTCATATAGTTTCTTAAAAACAACTAACAATGGTTTGCTATGAGGATACAATTAAGAATTATATCCTAGTTGCCTAATTTCTGTGTTTGTATCTCGGATTTCTGTCATATAATCATGATTTAAACAATTAGCTTCAATATGTAACCCAAGCTAAAGTCTACTCTCATCATTTAACTTTAGGCCTTTGGCTGTATATAAAAGATGTAATTTCAAATAGTACTTGAACATACGTAATAAGAGAATTGTGCATCATTTTCAAACAGTATTTGAAATTACATAAAAAAATGCATTTAAAGTGTAAAGCTACAGAGAGCCATCTACAGTATATAAGGTGAAAGAAGAATCTGTAAAACTTTGATGGAGGAGTGCCATATCAATTTAAAAACATTTGGGAGCCTTCCAGTATGGAAAAGACAAAGCTCTTACCGTTTCCTTTGGAATTTGTGACTGGCTTTGTTCTGCACTCTAAAGGAAGTAAAAAAAATAAATAAGAACACAACTACATATGACATATACTATCTAACAGCAAGGGGATAAACAAAGAGTTCTAATTCTGATGTGAAGTAGTAAAAAATGAAGGGTGTTCATCGCACCCTCTGACTGAAATTTGTTTAACCAACCACTACATGAGAAGTGAACAGAAATAACTCCAGTGACCTTAGAGTACGTGCACCTGACTCTGGCTATGAGGGTGGTGACTGCCTGGCCAAGGAAGAACCACGACTGCTTGCACCATTTTCTGGCTGGTGGAACATTGTCCTTCAGGGAAGTTCCCCCCTGGTTTTTCCCTTCTACTTTGAAGTTTTCAAAGAATGACCTCAGCAGTCCAGATGAACCCTTCCAAATATTTAAATGAGTACCTATTATTTAAAACATCCACTCTCATTTTAGAAAGGGATTCCCCTTTTGAGCGTGTTTGGATGAGCCAGATCTACAGCCCTGCATTTCCCAGGACAGGAGGGTGCATTCAGTTCACCAGAGATGGGACCCTCCTGTACTTTACATTTCTCACCCGTGTCTTGGGGCCCATAAGGCAAAACCACATCATTGGAAAATGAAACCCACAACTAATTCTGGAAACACACATTAGGAACTATGGCTCTTCCAAGCCGACATCCACCTATATTAAAACCCATTTGAGAACTCAGGAGACACCCTGGTGCTGGCTGGCTGATCACTTTTGGGCTAACCAGCTATTTCTTTCCATGCTACTGGGCCATAATGAAATGCTAGGGTTTACTGGACATTTTTGCTTTAGGCTGTTTTGCAGGACATTCAAATGATAAAGCACAAGAATGTAGTGGCAAAGCAGTGACACAAACATCCAGTAAGCTTCAACCCGAAGCCAACAACCAGAAAGGAAAAATAATGAAGACAACTACCAGGAACATGTAAAGGTCCCACATGTACCAATGGGCATATTAAGTTTTGGGGTACTGGAGACTAATGCTGCCAGCCAGTACCTGCTGATACTGAGAATACAGCTCAAATGCTAAATAACCCAAGTCAGTCCTTCAGAAGATTTACACAGTCAGCAGCAGCTCTAAGCAAATGCTTCACAAGTTATGTAAGGTAACCACAGTGCTACAGGAGCTCTACTTAACCAGAGTGATCCTCAACCCTTTTGTAAAAAGAGGGGGCAGGGAGGGAAGGTTTTTAAGAGATAATGTGTCTCTACCTCACATCAGTGTGGACAAGCCCTAATACATTACCTATCTGGCATTAGGTAACTATGGAAGGAATAAAATACCTGGTATTCTGGAGAAACATAATCATTCTTCAAGGTTTTACTAATTAGAAAAGCTGACTTCTGCCAACTTTATTTTATTCCCTGCTTCCACATTTTACTCACTTTTATCATCATATGCTGCACTGGATCATTACACACACGTACTTGACCTGATCCACACAAGCTTCAGAGATCCCATACAAACCTAAACAGGCTCAGCTTAACAATCCCCTAAATTTTAGCTACAATTACAAATTTTCATAAGCCCCGTCCAGATAATAACAGCAACATGAAATTCCTTAACTTTTCTGAAGTTTATAAACTTCATTTTACTTAAAAAGAAGCCCAAAGATGTTTAATTTTTTTCAAAAGTCATTCAACAAGCCATAACCCAAAAAATATAAAATCTAAATACCTGTTTTATTGGGATTACTATCTGTACAAATGTTGGGAAATATAAAATGGTTTTAATATTGAGTGTTCTCAGTAAGCAACAGCAAGTTCTGCCCTTAATAAGATAGATAACATCAAATAACATGATTTTATAGATATGGTTTCTGAGACACATCTCATTCAGTTAATATTTAAAGCCCAAACATGTAGAAAATGTGAGAGGAATAGTGGAAGGATGCAAAGACAAGTTGTTCCTAAGTGGCCAAAGAAGGTCTGCATGTGAAAAAGATGAAATGACATCATTTCAGGTCATTCCCCTCCCTACTTCAGTATTAATTTTCTTTCTTTTCTTTTTTTCTTGGCTTTTTTGTTTGGTTGGCTTTCTTTATTTGTTTTGGTTTTTTTCAAAAAGTCAGTAAAAGTCAATGAGAGGAGCTGGTTGAAAAGACTAGCTTTATTTTTTTTAAGGATTATTTCTTACCAGAAAAGAAAGAACAGCCTTTATGATGACTTTTAGTTCAACACCTTCCCCAGCAATTCTGCTCCTGCTCATTGACAGCAGTCAGCAGTGCATACCTAAGAGTCCTTCATGTCAGAATGCAAACAAAAAAATCCTTATTTAACAGAGGATCATCACACACGTGTACTGTCAGATCCTCACAATAGCATTAGTTCAACTGGAGCTGCAGAAAAACACCCCAGTTCAGATCTGCTCTCATTACAGAGTGCAAAGCCCGCCTGCTACCTGACACAGCCATGGCAAGGCCTGGCTTCCCTTTGCTGGACTTTGCCAAAGTAGTTGAGAGTATTGCCCGTGCCACAGCAGGGAGGCTGCTGAGCTTGAACTCCTTCAAGGGGGCTGACTTGCTGCTATTTTAAAACTAGACAATGTATTGCTATTAAATCTCTGCATTACTTACACCGTATCTTTGTTTACAATTATTTAAACAAAATCTCACGTCAAATTATGCATTAAAACTTCCTCATTTTACCACAGAAATAATATACACAAAATTAAGACATTTTCTTACTTCTAAGTTTATTTAGAAATCTCAAAAAGCATTTTCATTCACCTTTATGAAAGATAGCAGTACCATGAAAATTATACCACAGGAACTTATAAACAGATTGCTTTCACTGTTACAGTGATAAGGTAGGGCATAATAGGATTTCAAATTTTTATTTCTCTTCACTTTATGACAGCTTTCACTTCAGCACTTGAAGGCATGTTCCAAGAATGTTAAGATAAAAGTTGCTTCATTTGCAACCTTCCCTGCCACTTTGACTTCCTATGTTTAATGGTAGTTTTGAAAAGTAAAAGGCTAATGTTTAATATCTTGAAATGGCCAAACAAAAATTCATTTTCTTTGCATTCAAAATAACACAAATCCAACAGAAAAATGAAGGTATTATTTCATCATACTTATATTTGTCTATCTTCTCACAATAATGCGGCCAAATAAGATATTTTAGAGTTGTATATAGCTACAATAATACAAATAATAAATAACTTCAGCAGTTTAATTGAGTACAGAACAAAGTAAGACTGCTACCATTCAGAGTCCACCTTTTCATAACAGAAATTATCTTGAATAATTATCAGAGAAATATCAATATACACTATGGAAGTGGAGCAGGTAAAGTATGAAACATCATTTTATTCCTATTTAATGTAAATTCCTTAGAAACATCTTCTGAATTGCCCTGCTAAATTAATAACTGCAGGGTTTCCATTCCACAGAGATTGCATTTATATTCAAAAAAGGCTACTACTTCTTATATCTTCCACTTTTTGATAGAAAGGTATTTACATATCCTATTTTGGCATAATATTATATGTTCGAGAACATATTAGTGAGCAGGTAGTGGGACAAATGGCCTAGATTTGTCCTAAGAAAGATATGAAATAATCTACTTGTCTGCATGCATCCAAATAAAGTCTATGCAATAGCTTCTTCTATAATAAACATTTTCACTCAAAATAAAGCTCTCACTTATACATTATCAACAAATACTTAATTCCAATAGTAAATCTTGAAGAAAATAGAAAACATGCAAGTAAAATGTTCTAAATAAAGCAAAATAGCTTTTCTCCTTTTTCTTATATTCAGTGCTGGCCATGCATGTTTACTAGCAGGTGACAAGATCAAATCATTTTGCTCATACTCATCTAAATCTCTTAGCTGCTCTCTATTTTACGCACCAGTTCCCTTGGATGGAATGTTTCTTCCTGTCGAAAAATCAAAAGGGCAACGGTCCCTCCCATCTTGGTACTTCGCAGCAAGGACACAACTTCTTCTTGAGTTTTGCCTGTTAAATCAACTCCATTTACCTGTAACAAAGGAAATGTCAGAAATCAGTAAGACTCCAAAACAGGGAAACCAGCAGTCACTTACAGCAAAAACTCACATGGCTCACACGGGACAGTATTAAAAAACCCTCACTGGAGCAATCTGCTTATTAGCTCATATTACAGCTTTCACTTAATAGAACTAATTAAATGGTCATCCTTCCCATACAAATACAAATAACAAGCCAGTTACACTTCCCTCTTTTTCAGCAGCAACAATATAGTCCAGTACAATCTAAAGACAACTAATCCCATTTACCAGAATTTCTTACAAGACCTTCTGCATAAATATCCTTTGGCAAAACCAAAGTATGATCCCAAACTGGTCCTGTTTCCATGTGTCTTGGTGTTATACGTATCTTCCAAATATATCTAGCACAATGAATTGTGACAAAAGTAGAAAGCAATTTTTTCCCCGTATAACTTTGGGGTTGCTACTCTTTATCTTGCCTCTGTTCAGGGGTCCAGTCCCTTGGCCTCCACCTGACACTGACCAGGACAGGCAGGTATGGAATAAATGCAGAATTTCTCACTGCATGAGCTTAATTCAGTAAGGGGGAAGCCAGAGAAAGATCAAATAATCTCAGGCTTGCCTGCTCAGAAACATTTTGGAAATGAAGGCAAACCAACTAACAGTGTTAAGCAAGGGAGCATGGTGCTCAGAAGTCAGCAAACCATCTTTTTCCTTCCCCTCATGAGAGAGCACAGCTGACACAGTTGAGAGGCCATAGCTGTCGTCTTAAATGCTTCTCAGTCCCCTTCTACCCAAGTCATCTGGGTTACCTTGAATTACAGTAATTATAGGGGGCTATCCTCCAGCAACAATTCAAGCTGACTTGGCCAATTTTGCAGTAAAGTGAAGTGAGAGCACTGAGAGGCAGTTACAGACTCAGCTGTACCTCCGGTGCCATTTGGCTTAGGGACAGCAATGAAGAGCTGTGGGTGGTAACATCTTCTATCACTCCAGCTAGATTTGCAGAAAGATCTCTGCAGTGCACCTATCTAAGAGAAATTTACTTCCCTTGAGGACATCCTTCCTTCAGGAGGGAAGTAGCCTTGATTCTCTGTAGGACTCCCCTCCTCTTATGTCCCTTTCAATTAATTCACTAAACCTTTTCAGGGTATTGCCTCCCATCCTTGGCAACATCTTCTATAATTTCTGGTCTGTCACTCCATGCTGATTTAATTCTTCTTACTAGGTAACAATCACTTTGCTACAATTTATTCCTAAACAGCAACGCAAGACTATGACACTATATTCACATAAGGACAAGTAAATTTATGTTTTTTATAGCATGGCTGGGTCCAGCTCTTCAAGCAGTTATGTACTGAAAATGCCCGGCAACTTGACCTCTTACTTAAAAAAAAAGCCAAAAAAGGGGAAAAAAGGGAAAAATTCTCCTATAACAAAATACTATAAGCCTCTGGAAGTGAAAAAGTGTGTGGGCTCATGCCAAAACACAGAATAGAAAGATGTAACATTTCCTCACCTCAATTAATCGGTCTCCAGCTTTTAATCTCCCATCTTGAATAGCAGCACCTCTCGGAAGGATGTTTTTCACATAAATTGGAGCAGAGCCACCAATTGGGACATCTCTTGAAGTAATGCTAAATCCCAAGCCTTCTGTACCTGCATAAAGAATGCACATTACTAGTTAAAATGCACATTTTATATCACATATTATTTTTACCAAGCAGAATGTATGTATACCTCACCGATACAATCCATGAAAATACATATCAGATGCAAGAATTACTTCATGACAAAAAAAAAGAAAACAAAAGATCTACAAGAAAGCTGTAGCTGAAACACTGAGTGTGGGCACAGGTGGCTCAGCAGGCCCTCCCTTCAACTTGCTCTTCTGACAATTTCCAAGTCATTGCCAGATTTCCAACTTTCTATTTCAGATGAACTGAGTGACAAGGAATCAGAACAAAGCATATCTGATATCCTATCGCTGTCTTCCCCCTTGTCAATCTGGATCTCATCAATGATCCTTTCCTTCTCTTTTGCAGCTCTTTCAACAGCAACAGTCAGCCCATGCTGCTGGCCATGGGGCTTTGTCAGATCACTTGTGGACACGGGCAGGTGACAGTCCTGGAGCTCAGAGGTCTCAGTTCTCCTGCTCTGAGGCACCTCAGGCTGTTTTCAATCCTCTGCCCCCGGGCTTCACCCCAGCTCTGTCTGGGTCCCACCCCACTGTCTATCATGCAGGCAGGGAGCAAAACCCAGGCTGCCACTTTTGAGGTTCTGCTGTACATCCAGGGGACTGACTACACCTGGCTAAGACAGACCAAAGCAAAACGGGGGCATTTAAAATGACCTGGAGAATACAGAGAGGAAATCCAGTCAACACAGCAAATGAAACTTGTTTATATTTCAGAGAAATTATGTATACCACCAGTTCTGGGATTCACAGGCTGAGAACAAACAGAAGCCTTCCCTACTACATAGAAAGCTCATTTGTGATCTTCTCTTTGATGCAATCTATCCAATGTTACCAACAACCCCTGAAACTCTACGTTGAAACCTGCCACCCCTCCCCTCAACATTACACATCCAGTCTATTCAGGACACTCAATGCAGCATGAAAACAGCTGGCCATCCAGTGGAGAGCACCCCAACGGTGTCAGCACCTACAGCTTGCATTTGAAACATCTCAGAGGCTGTCAAGGCAAGTCTACAGTTCAAGTTGCCTTGCTAGGCATACACATTGTTGACCTACAATGGCAACCTGCAGTTAGGACTCAGCACTGTAAGGTAGGTCCCTAAAAGCTGCACAACACACCCCTTTCTGAAATGTGATGGGGACAGAAACCAAACTTCTATGAAATAGTCCCCAGTTATGAGCCCTGGGAAGCTTAACACAAACTGTGTGAAAGGCAACTACTGAACCATTTGAGGTGTTAATGTATTTAAGAAGGGCAAAAAAACAACTGTGCAACAGCAGCCAGAGAGACGAGTGAGCAAGAGAGCTCTGCAGATCCCAAGGTCAGTGCAGAGGAAGGGGGAGGAGGTGCTGCAGTGCTGGAGCAGAGAATTCCCTGCAGCCCACAGAGAAGATGATGGAGAGGCAGCTGTCCCCCTGCAGCCCACGTAGGTCCATGGTGGAGCAGAGAATTCCCTGCAGCCCACAGAGAAGATGATGGAGAGACAGCTGTCCCCCTGCAGCCCACGTAGGTCCATGGTGGAGCCGAGATCCACCTGATGCCTGTGGAGGACCCTGCACCAAGAGCAGGGAGATGCCCAAAGGAGACTGTCCCTGTGGGAAGCTGCACTGGAGAAGGCTCCTGCCTGTGGCCCCACGGAGAGGAGCCCATGCTGGAGCAGGTTTGCTGGCAGGATCTGTGGCCCTGTGGGGGACTGATGCTGGAGCAGCCCATTCCTGAGGGACTGGCCCCATGGAACCGACCCACACTGGAACAGTTCTTGAAGACCTGCAGCCTGTGGGCAGGATCCATGTAGGAGATGCTGCTGAAGGACTGTCTCCCATAGGAAGGACCCCACTCTGGAGTAGCAAAGGAGTCCTCCCCTTGAGGAGAAAGGAGTGGCAGAGACAACATGTGATGAACTGACTGCAGCTCCCATTCCTCACCCCCAGGCACTGCTGGGAGGAGAAGGAGGAGGTAGAGAATTCATGAGTAAAGATGAGTCCAGGAGGAAGGGAGGGGTATGGGGAACATGTTTTAAGATTTGGTTTTATTTCTCATTACCCTACTCTGATTTGATTGACAATAAATTAAATTAATTTCCTCATGTCAAGCTGTTTTTTCCCATGACAGTAATTGGTGTTATCTCTCCCTGGTCTTATCTCAACCCACAGGCTTTTTGCTGTGTTTCCCCTTCCTTGCCCAGCTGAGGATGGTGAGTGATAGAGCTGCTTGGTGGGCACCTCGTGTCCATCCAATGTCAACTCACCACAAGGTTAATTAATTTCTATTAATTAATTAATTTGTTCCCTATGTTTAATTGCTAATGAGCAGATTAATATTCACACATGAAAAGAAAGCAGGAGTCCAATATAGTCACCAGTAGTCTACATACACATTTCTGAAATCTGTGCAATTGCTTTTGATTAAAATTTAGTAAAATTTTATTATCAAGACAGAAATCACGTTAAGAAATAAACTGACACAGGTGACAGGACTGGGCGTGACACAAGCTTTTAAAATCTTCATCTTGAACATAACTAAGTACTCCTGTATATACAGTAAGGGCATGTAGATCTTATTATTCAGGAAATTTGGATCAATTCCTCTAGGCTAATCATTTGAGATTACTTCCCTTCCTTCTGCAGCATTCAAGATAGTTGACAGTTGAATTTGAAAGTCTTCATCCACTTTCAGGGAAATATAAAATTTATCTGTGCTGTTACATAGAGATGAAAAAAAAAAATACTAGATCTCATAACATCCATATTTTACTTAGGAGACCTCCCAATTTTAATGATGCTTCAAACATTCATAGAGCTCTTTAATTCCCTGCAATATGTGAAGATGATCTGAATAAGGTTTTTATAAGTAATATCTCAGCTTTTTATGGAATTTATCTTTTTCTTATTATAAGGATCTGTGTTGAATACTGCTCTTTGAGTACAGGTTTTGTCTGCTAAAATTTCTAAAGTAATATCAGAACACGAGTGCACTCCCAGGACAATATTTCATTATTAATAAGCTTAATCCCCATTGCCTGATTACAGCATCATTACAGATGGCTGGTTCACACACAGCACTTCAAACCCCCATGGAAAAAACAGAAGTTGAAATGTTCACATTACAAATGCACACAGGATACAAATTTGGATTGTGGCATTTTCTACTGTCAAATCTCCAGAAAGTCTTTACCAAAGCCTGCAGAATGCCACAAATCCACACTGAGCCCAGATATTAGCAGAAGAAAATTCTAATTAGTTGTTTCTGTGGAAAGAAGGGGCCTCAACTGGGCTGTGTTCTACTGTGCTGCTCGGTGCAGCTTTGCATGAGGCAGCTTTTGGGTGTAATTTTCCTTTTACCGTTTCTCTGCTTCAGTTGGCTATTCATGCCCCATAGCTGCTCTTAGCTGGATGATACGGCTTTATAAACTACTGTGCTTATTATATATAAATTAGATGTTCACAGGACTGGGAAATAAATGAATACATCCAACCGAGGATAAAAATAAATATGACTTCTGTGACTGAATTGATTTTAATTTTTTTTTTCTTTTTTATACACATAACTGATTTAGTTCTCTCCACTCCATTCATTTCCATTCTCCTGTTGATAGAAATACATATAAGATCTTAATATCTTCCTGCTGCTAAAATGTTTTCAGTTCTTCGGGGGTAAAACTGCATTATAATAATGAGTGAACTGTGCAAACATATTGTAGGCTCCTCTGATTTATGCTAGTAATACAGGAGAGACTGGACACACATACAGGCAGAACCACAATGAATAGAAAATAGAAGAAATTACCATTATTTTCGAAAACATGGGAGTCATCCTGCACAAAGCTAGGAGATTTATTTGGCAATGTTTAGATTTTTTCAGCTATGTTCACCTTAATATCTTTTAGATTTTAAAAAGGGTAAATTTTTGAAAGGGTAGGAAACATTTTCTTCCTTTTATAGCTGTCATCTCTGACAATGATCAAATTAAACCAAGTGATAATAACATTTAAAAACTACCCACTAACATGTGTAATTCAAATTCTTAGGTTTCTTTGATAGATCAGCAGCTCTCTCGACAAGTTAGAGTTCTCCTTTTTTCTTGAATGTGATGCTGAACACGCCTTCTAAGGTCTCATTACCCTCAAGAGCTCAGCCAGCTCTGAGCTAAAGACAAAGTAGTTTTAAATTAATAAAAAGGGCAGTTACAATGGTAAAATATCAATTTTGTACAAACAGAAAAGTGGCAGATTTGATGTCTCAGTTGCTGTTCTGTAAGAAAAAAGTTCTGCTAGCTTTAAGGCAAGGGGGAGAAGAAATCCATTCCCATAATTTAATTAAACATATTTTCAAAACGACCATCGTAATTTCATTTGGAAGCAGTCTGATCATAAACTGACAGGATGTTAAAAATTTTTAAAAATTTTACTACAGGTGACCAGACTCTTATCTCCCAGAGAAGAAGTGTTTAATCTCTCACTAATGCTGGGATTACCTTGTTGATTGTGGAATGAATGTGTCTGGCATAACATTTCTGTCTTTTTAAGGCTATGCTGTACAAAAAGCTGTGCGTTCCTCATTCAGCACCAACTGCAGATCCAAATTCACAGCAGCAAAATGTGCTCCTGGGTAGAAATACTGCCAGGATACAATACAAAAAGCCAAGATCACCTCTGCAGTGTTTTCATCCCTCTCAAAAGGACGCTGGTTCAGAGACCACTAAAAAACAACTGAAGGACCTGCACTGTGAACAACTTATAATATTTCTCTTACAGCTGTCTTCCCTTTCAGCACCGTAAGCAGTGCTAGAAGTAAATCATGCTCTTCCTTCATGTCTAATTTAAGAAAATGCAGATGAGTTCTCAGTTCAATAAAGAGCTCTCTAAATTTAAAAAAACAACAAACAAACAAACAACAACAAAAAAAGGGCACAAAACTTCACTTCTAAAACAATAGAAAACATCTAAAAACTGACAACTGGGCACCACATTTTTTAGTACTTATGCAAAAAAAGCAGAGAACATTTCAGAGCAACCTAAACTCATGCAAGGGAACAGTCCTCAGATAAAATAAAGGATTGTTAGGGCAAAGTATAGATTCTTCATGAAAGACAATGAACACACTCTCCCTTTCCTAAAACAATAAGCAAGGTTGGTTGCAGATAAAAACAGTGTGTGACATAAAATCACAAAAATTAAAAAATAAAGTATCATCACTCAAGGAAAGTAGCAGATTATACTACTATTATACATTTCAATAAAACTAAGCAGAAGGGCCAAATGTTCTCCGACAATAGTCAGAGCAGACACTGTCCTTCCAAGCACTTCAGCTTCCTGGTTTTTTCACAGGAGACTTTCTGGAGATCCAGGTACAGATGGATGACTGCTGAACTAATTATCCTAGTGTTCTACATTGCAAAGCAGTTCTTTTATTACGGACTGAGTCTCATGTAAGATTTGAACAGGAAATACGTTCTTCTTCTAAGCAGCATCACTAAACTCACCTAGACCATTTTACTGCTCCTAGCTTAAGCCCCATATTTGCAGAATTTGTGCACATGTAGTCAGGCTTACTGTACATGCAAATGATTGCTTAGAAGGCTGACTGCTCAGCTGTCTACAAAATTTCTGCAGCCACGTGCACAATCAAGACTAATTGCATGCCCATTTTTATGTAGTCGAGTGATTTGGAACAAGTGTAGTTTTTTTTCTCCAAGCAAAGCTCAGACCTCTCAAGAAGATCTTTGATCAACGTAATAGAAACATTCTTTTTCCCTTATGCTACAGCCTGCTAATGGTGATCAGAAGTAGTTTTAAAAAATGGAAAGATGAATCTTGATGCAGTTTATGCTTCTTCAGTGACTAATAATACCCAAAATTATCTGCTTCACTTTTGAATCTCATTTCTCAAGGTCACTGAAGAAATTTAGGCTTCATTTCAAAAGTGACAAACACTCTTTCTGCATCTGAACAGGCATTTTAAGAGAAGATATCACTTCAAAAGAAATTTTAAACAAAAATTTAAAATGTCAGTTCAAAGTCTGGCTCAAGAAACTGTGTGGGGAAAACAGGAGAGTATAATGAAAAATGCATATAAATCTGTACACTTCAGATACATGATGCAGGATATCTTACAGACAAGTTCAGGGTCCTGTCTTGTACACTCTGCTATATGAGCCCAAGCAAAGCAAGTAGTAGATGTGCTCTACTCCAGAGCAAATATGATGCCATTTTAAATTAGCATACTCCCAAACTATCAATGGCAACTTATTTGTGTCTCTAATGACTTCTTGCAGAAAGGAACTTGGGTGCAGCAGGGCTGAGTGTCACTGTGGCATAGTATGGAATGCCCAGTCCCCTGGTGGGACTTGCAGCATTCCGGATCAGCTCTGTATGCAAGAGGTAGCATTGCTAATCTCAGCAAGGCCAGCAAGCCAAACAGGAATGCAAGAAATTCTGAAGAGCAAAGTCTCATAATCCTGCTCACATCTACAATTTAACCATTTTTCTCTCCTGCACTGTGCAAAGGTGCCTCCTTTGTTTCAGGACTCATCATCTTCTAGAACAGAGCTGCTGTCCTGTCTGTGATTGACTTGGTAATTGCTACAGCTTTCCTGCTGTACTGTATCCTACAGTTCTGTCACTCATTTCTTTCCCTTTCTTTTTCTTGTTTGGCGAGAGAGAGGCCAAAAAGAAGAGATGACCACAACTCCCATAGTCGGTACCTAAGTCACCCTCTGGAAGTGGAGAGATGTGGACTGGAGTCCTGATGCACTGAATACTTCAGACAAAAAATTACTAAAATATTTGGTGGAACTAGGACCAACTTAAGAAACGTGAGCTCAGTGCTGACATTTTACTTTGAGATTTTTATATTTAATTTAGCTATACAAATAGTTATAGATAGAAATCATATGATGCAATGAGCATTATACTTAAGGGCAATCGAATAAGATAAAGCTAATTTACAGACTGAGTACTTCAGGCTTGTCTTAGTACAGCAGTATCAAAAGCAGTAGATATGAAATCTGAGTAACACAAAATCCAATGCAAAAGCAGTCTTCTGAATGCTTTAGTGAGTATCAGGCTAAATGCTGTGAGTTACTAAGTGCTCAAAGACTAAGCCTTAGAACAATTTGTTGTATAATTGGTTATTTATTATTTATAAGTGTTGGACTGAATTTCTCTCAATTGCATTGGCTCAAACACTTGCAGCTAAAGAATGAACACTCTGGAAGTGTCCTGGTGTATACGAGGTCAAAGTTTGTCCTAACACTCTGGGTGTTATATCAGTGGTCTTATTTTCTTTATTCATTAGCTGCAAAGAACTAATTTTATTTATTTATACTTACTGTGTATCAGCTTACACCAAAATGTATATAAACATAGGCTCTATGTCATGTCTTGCACTATCTTAATTTGTGTGAGCTATTAAGCTAGACTGCTATACAGCCTTAATGGCATTAGAATATCAGCAATAACCCCTACATCTATATGCTAAAAGTTCAGGCCTTGACCTTTAAGGCAAGATAAACAGATATCCATTTTCATTTAGAAAAGCCAACAAACATTCCTCATTGACTGAAACATATGACTGACCTTCTCTTCTGACTTTATTAAACAGCTAAATCCTATGAAAGTTCAGGTTATTTTAAAATGCCAAATCAGCAATAAATATTAAGAAATCATAATTACAGAGGCACATACTGTAGGGTTATTCTAGAATGTCATCCTATATAGTAAAGCCTATGCAATATATAGAAATACAGCTGTAATAAAGAAGGTTTGTCTGTATTGAAAAAGAGTCAATTCTCATATACTACATCCATAATAAGAATGTACAGTTAAATCAAAACTGAATTTCAAGACGACACCTTGCATGCTTGTATGCCTTAATGCATCCCACAATGAGTTTTTAAAGTAATGATTCTAATTGGTGAAATAACTGCTGCCTGTCAACCACAAATATGAGCATGTATTAAATATCTATAAAGCCTGTTTTATTACAACATCCTTCTTTAGAAATAATCATCAAAAACAATTGACATCCCTATTGAACTCATATTTACAACAAAATACTTGGGACATCCTTAAGTGTATTGCTGCATTTGTTGCTCCATACATATGTTCTCACAGTGATCAAATAAAAGCCAAAATGGGAGGGGCATGCCTCTTTCTACAGTGGGTATTAACAGCAATGATAAAAAGGCATCTTTCCTTATGCACATTTTTCTTTATTTTACCATGCATAAAACACAGTTTCTATTTCTACTATGTATAATTTGAGCTAGGTGCCATTTCACCATAAGTAGTACTCTCAAATAAGCCAACTGTTAGGAACAAATATCCCCTTTAAACTTCTGAAATATATTCTAAATATATTTCAAAGCTTTTACTACTGTAAGAGCCATCAAACTTCTCTGGTATGAACTAGATGTTAAAGTATCTTAGAGATCACTTTTAATCAACAGGTTGCATGCATCTCCTTTACTCCAAACCCACCTAAGATCTTGGTGCCAGCAAGGAAAAGGACATTATAGCCTAGAGGGGAGTATTTCTGAAACAGTATCCAGTGCAAGATGACCAAAATATAACATCATATCACAGTCAAAAATCTGTAACACACCAAAATTATATTCTGGCATTTTATGAGGAGCTATAACACCATATTTGTTTCACGCAAAAATATTATGGTCCCAAATTATATATTCATTTGTTGGTGCTTTTAAATTGTATGAAAAGTTTATTTCCACTTCTGGTTGAGAATTCTTTTATGCACTGTCCAAGTAATATTTCTAAAGACTTCCACAGACACAAAAAACCCCAGGTAAAAATCACTATAATGACTGAGAGCATATTATAAGCACACTGATTCCTTACTCAACCAATAACAACAAGTTTTTCCAAGCAGGCTGATCTGAGCTGATGGCCTAGAGAAATTCTTGAAGGAGCATCAACAACAGAAGCAAACTGTCAACTCAACCTTATGTCATCCAAGTTTGTAGAGCTTAAAATTCAGCAACCAGAAAGAAGCAATCTGGTGGTTCATGTGAAGTTCATAGAAAGGAAAGCATAATGATAATGTGACAAGTAGCCTGGTACCTGTGAAACTGTAAAATCTCTACCATTCAATGCACTGTCTTCAAAGACTTCCAATAAAAGGACTAATTAATAAATATTATTAACATTAAGCACAGAGGAATGTAGGAATGTACTCTGAGTTCATGGAGAATACTGTCATATGGGTAAACTTTTTGCTGTGTAATGTAAATACTATTCGTGCTGCTAGAAACCAAATTATATCTAACCTTAAACATGCTCATTTGAATACCATAAGGCTTACAGCATGTATAATCCTTTAAAAAAATCATTTCCCAAGAGCTAAGAATACTGGCATCTAAATGTCATTTTATTATACTTCAAGCTATCTTAAAAGCATCTACACATTAACTACACAAAAATACCAATTTTTCTCACATCATAAAAATTTCACAGATGTACCAATGCATCTACACATGCACATATAACACAGATATTGAGATAAGCACACACTACTTCAAATAGTGTCTCTCACCCCCATTCAAATTATATTAGCATAAGGGCCAAGATAGGAAATATCACATTACATCTCAACCAAAGGTTTTAACATCTCAGTGGAAAAGAATGAAAGCTTTAGCTGGAAATTAGAATATCCAATTTACCAACTGGTTCCAAAACACTCTTAAAACCTAAAGGCAAAACTCAATTTGAAAAGTCAGAACTGTAAAGTGCAGAACATGGGCCATTTTAGCTTAATTGTTTATATTAAATAGTTCACCACTCCCTGGATCTTGGCCAACAGAATTTGAGGCATTTACTGCACTACTTCATTAGCTGAGAAACAGAAAACAATGTTAAAGCACTCCTCAAAATAGCCTTTTGCAAGCATGCTGCACATGCTGAAGGCAGGGTGGGTCTCCTGGCCTGCTGTCAGGGACAGCTCTGCCTTGGCTTCAAAAACCAACCCAGGGAATCCCCCGTGCTCCTGCCAGCCATCCTGCCCAGGACAGTGGCACTGGGCACACACACGTACCCTGCACACGCACCTCATGCTGTGTGAGGAGCTCACGAGTGCCTTACCTTTTCTTAGCTGTATACTGAGCCTCTTGCCTATCTTTTTGGTGTTATAGCCACTGTTTGCAGCAGAGGTGAGAACTTTCTGAGGTGACGGTACCAGGCCGGAGGGTGGTTTCCCTGATGAATTCACACTATGAGGTAGCTGCGAGTAGGAGTCTGTCTGGTCGGGCTGGTTGCCCACTCTGGACATTCTTTGCAAGGTGTGAAGTCCAGAACTGTTGATACTTTTCCCCTCAGCATACGGGGAGTCGGGGCTGAAGCGGCTGGAGTAGAAGCCGCTCTTCTCGCCCTGGGACAGCTGCTCGTACTGCTCCTTGTTGGCCGCGGGCACCACGTGGAACCAAATGAACGGCGTGCGCATGGCCTGGCGGAACATATGCTGTGCTCTGCGTTTGGAAACCAACAGAAAATCAGCAAATTAGGGCTGGCAGACTACGAGACATTATAAGCGTAATTACTAATGTTAATTAAGCAACACGAGCTGACAGACACATTGCACTCAAGCATAAACCATAAAACTCGAATCTGTTCACCAGCCCATTTGGTCTGCTTTTCGCTAAGGTTTACTGCTTTAGGGCAACACTATGGTTAAATATGCTGAACAACTAATGTAGCAAATACTGGATTCAGAAAAGCAAAAATTTTAATCACAGTCTTGAAACGCAGACAGTTCTATAGCAGGACTGCAGTGTCCTTTTGTTTTGAAACTTGCTCATTGCAACAATTGTGATAACTGTTGCCACAGCGACAACAGAATTATTAGAATGAAAATTACTATTTATAAAAATTCTATGTATTCCACAATTTTCTGATTATACGCAGTCTTGCAACCAGTCTACCTTACACTTCAATTTTTGTAAGTCACTAGTCTATCAGAATACAGCATTAAGAAATAGGAAAAAATTGCTCAATCCTGTACAGACAGACACTGGGCTCAAGGTCACAATCCAAAGTACACAAAGTCAACAAATCTCTTCACAGACTTTAAAATTTGTGATTCAGAACCTTAGAACAAGCAGAGACAAGCTGCTTTCAACCATATGGTACAGGGTTATGTTTCAATTCAGGTTAGAGTCAAAGAAATTAAAATCACATTCCAAATATATATTAAGTATAAAATGATCAGAACAAATTATATTTGGCCCTCAGCATAGTACGGATTTCAGAACAATATTTTCATCCATGAAATCACTCATTATCTGCATACTTCTTTTCTATTTTTTTATTTCTCTTACTTGTGTGTGAACTTTCTCTCTCTTGTGTGTGAACTACAATCTAATTTCCCTCTTAAAAGTCTCTGATTCACCATTTAGAGATTCTACCAAGTCCAGACAACCACTAAGCAAATACTTATCTCTCAAACTTCCGCAGGAAGCTTCTGCATACATAGCACCTCTATTTCTCACACAAACAAAAAACCACATATTCTTAAAATGTTAAAAATAAAGTCTTCAAGTTGTCCATTTGTATTGAATATGGTGCATTGCAAGTATAAGAGCAAAAGTCATAAGGGAATTACAAAAAAAACAGCTTACCAATATAAGAAGAAAAAATCTATCATGTACAAAAACAAAAAAACAAAAATTGCATATACTCTAATGACAATAATTATCCTGACAATTTTTAGTCTATAGGCTATATCAAAGTCTATAGGCTATATCTTTAGGCTATATCAAAAACACTAACGTCCCTTAGTGTATCTTTTCTTTATTAGAAAGGCAAGCTTAGAGGTTTTTTCCTTACCTTCCTCAAATTATTCTAAGATGCAGTGTTAAAGATCAAGTAATGCAATGTAAGGTGTGGTCAGAACACTTACTGTTCAAATCTCCTGTTCCGCAGGTCTCCGTCATTAATCCTGACAATACAATCATTCTCACGGAAAAGGTTTTCTTGTTCAGCTTTTCCCCCCTTCTCCAATCGCTTCACCAGCAGCCCCAGGGTTCTGGAACATTAAGATTACAAATTATTACTATCTGAATAATTTGCAACATAGAAAATCCTATTGATTAAATATTTTATCATAATCACTACAGAAACTGTATTTTAAAACATCTTTACCTTGAAGTAGGATACCACAATTTCAAATAACCTCAAAAATTTATTATTTTATTATTATCCCTTTATTATTTATTTTTATTATTATCCTTTTTGCATAAAACAAAAAGCCTAGGTGAGTCAAACATGTCAAAATAAGAATGAACAGGCTTGTGTGTGCAATGATAGCACATCCATAGCACATACAAAAGGCCAAGATTACTGAGTAGTAAAAGCTCCAAGAACCAACACACATCTGAGAAAAGACATTTTTTCTGTTAGTTAACTGAAGCTGAATAGGTTCAACTTAAAATTTGAATTTCTAAATTAGCAGAGGATGCCACAGCCTTCACTACTCCTTCTGTGCAAGTGAAACGTGGGGTCATCTCACGTAATAAACAGCCTGTAATGAGGGGAGGGATAGAGAATTCAAGAATTCCATGCAAACCAAGTGCTTTTATTTTTAAATCTTAACATTTCTTATTAAGATAGAAAAGAGGAAATTAAAAATTTAAATGCCATTTTTAAATTCAGAATCTTAAATTAATTAACTGAAGACAATTTCCATTTGATAGCCTCTGTGCAATGAGCTAGTCCCCTTTGTCTCGTGCTTACCCACAGTGTCATCTTAAGGACATTTTTAGATAGAAAAGGTAAACAAATATTCAACGTGAAATTATGAAAAGGATCCTGAAGAATGGAATTCTGAGGTACTGGCAGGATAGTATGAAAAGTCAGTAATGTTTCTATACCTGAAGGAGGACTCAATCTTCAGAATTATTCTTGCATCGACACTGCACTTCATTTTTTTTTTTAAAAAGAAGATGAGCTTTACACTGAAATCCCAAAGGATGTATCAGTGGGTCAAATTCACGTCATCCAAGTCAACAGCATGACTTTTTTCAGAATTCATTTCAAGGCATGGCGTGGAAAATACTTGGTCACGTAGCAGGAATTGCAAGACCACACGTCTTTTAAGCAAAAAACTTGCAGTGATCACAGCACTTCCATTCACACATAATACTTCAAAGTAAATGAGCAGTCAGTGGTGCTTAAAAGGACACCTCAGGTGCTCAAAAGTTATTTATGTACTTGAGCACTTCATCAAACGGGTCAGAAAAGCAAAATTAACTTATTTCTTCCACTTTGAACTCTTCATTTACCAATTTATTGCCAGCAGATGCAAATAATACTTTTTTTTTTTTACAGAACAGTCATACATTTTCTCCTACAAGGCAGATGAAATAGGAGAAATTATCCTAGTAGTATTTCCATTTTGGAACCACCTAGAGACACTAAGATATGATGTTGAAAGGGGATAAACATGTAAACAGACCGTGAGCAGAAAAACAACATACAGCATTCTGACAATACAAATCAAACGAAGCTTGAGTCAGACATTTGCATGACAAAAAACTCTGCAAGTCCACAACAGTGGCCCACTAACCTAATGACCATGTTGTGCTCCACTTATTGTTCCACAATTTTCTGATCATTATTAGGGTATGTAGTCACAGGAAGTAAAACAAAACAAACTTTAAAACATTGATTGAATCCCTTTTTTCCTTCTGTTCACTAAAAAAAAGTTTTGGAGGCAGTCTCAGATTTTTAAAACTGATAAGTAAAGAAATTTTGGATGGTTTGATAGTTGCATAAAGAACCAAAACTAGCAGTTACATTATTAGTAAAAAGGAAAAATATTTGTATGCCTTCACTACATTATTTTTATCAGAATTGTAGTTTTGAGACATAGAAAACTGATGTGTTAGAAAACAAGTTTGTGATTTTTTCACTTGTGAGTTGATGGAATTCTTTTGGGGACACTGTCTTTGAGCCACAAAGTAAAGCTAATGAAGAGGACAACTCTAGATGGGGAAGAGATAGGCAAAGCAAATATGAAATAGGGAATGCTACATTTAAGAGAAAACCAAGAAACTATTTGAGGCGGAGAGAAAGGAATTGTATTTACTCTTCCTTGTCTTTCACTTGATGCCCAACAGCTCCTTGATGCAGGTGTACTCCTCTGCAATGTCCAAAGACAATTCAGAATTTGGCTGTGCATGCAATGCTTGCACAAGAACATACATAGCAACAGCAACAGGTGTTTGGTTTATACGCTTAAATATAAAAAATATCAAAATATCAAAACAATATCTACACAAAGTACAACAATCTAAGTTAATACAATGACAATACCTATACAAAAAAATGTGGTTATTTCATTCCAATATCTCCATGTACTTATGATTACAAAGTAATTGCTCTATCAATAGTTTTGACATAGCATTTTTCTTGAACTGTTGCTTTCTACTGTCTCACATTCTGAATTTATATTAAATTATTAATGCAAGATGCACCTTTACGCATGATTTGACATTTTTTAAATTTATTCCACTTAGGCTTTCAAATCTAGTAAAAATATTACTAATCCTAACCAATAAGAAAATAATGTAACAGATAAATAAACTACCAGTCAAAATTGTTAATAATCTCATTAAACAAAGGCTACAAGTTCTGCTAATGCAAGACTGCTCATCTCTAACACAGCATATGGTGCTCGTGAGGATTTTGCTTTTTAACAAATGTTAGAGCTAGGTTAACCAAGGCATATAAAGCTAAAGTCACTGAGAGCAAATTCCAGCCTGGATGAACAGACTGAGTCAAACCTGAAACCAGGATCCTCACAGTGCCTTTTAATTTATTTATTTTTTTAAATAAACACATGGCACAAAAGATCCCCTTAGACACAATTTCAGAAACAATTTCCCAAATGAGGGTTTGCACAGCAGAGAAAACTAGAACTCCGGAAAATGTATGTTCTTCAAAAATTAACAAAAGCCTACCAATTTCCTACAGAATTTCTTCAGCATATTATGGGTAGATGCAAGAATATGCCTCTGAAAAAGACTTTATGGGAATTCATGTTTGTTGTTGCAGCTATTGGAGATAAACTGTAGACCTGATATTGCAAATATGAAGTAACCTAAAAACAAATTGGATTTCTTTTTCCCTGCCATATGCCACCACCATTAATCCTGCTAAGTGGAGCTCTACTACAGCTTCAATATTATGTTTCTTACATTAAGAAGACATAAATTTTGAAAGCAACTAAACTCATCTAGTATAAAGTACAAAAGTCAGGATATACATTTTTTTTTAAAAACAACCATGTAGCATACAAATGTATGGGTGAATTTGAATTTGCTTACTTTTGTCCAGTTAAAATAAGTCACACACAGTGTCTAACATAAATTCTTCCATTATAAATCTTTTAAACTCCAACTTTTTCAAGAATGTGATTAAACATTGTGAATTTTCACAAAACACACTGCAAGACTCCAATCCTGTTGAAACAATAATTATAACTAGAAACTTGGTACCTGTGCTGTTTTAGACTAACATTAGCTGACACAGGAACAGAAGGGAAACTGCCAAAGCACAGAGCTCAATCTTTGTATTTGTTTTAAATACCTAATTGAGAATGTAAGCAGCTGAGATTATATTAGCATTTGCACCACTGTATTTCCACAAGGTTCATTACTCTAATTATACTATTAAAATAAACTCAGCTACATGTGTTAACATTTCAGTTCTCAGTCTAAATTACAACCAATGATAAGACTGGAAACAAGCAGTGAATTTTTTATTGACATCTAAATCGCCTGACTTAGTTGGGGTAGTTCGTGAAATGCGAACTCTCCACGTGCCATCCAGATGTATGGAAATGAGGATAATTTGTCTTAATAAAAACTGACAGTCTAAGTAAAAACAAAAACTGACATTGAACATCTAAAATATGATTCGGCCATCACGGCCCATTGTACATACACATTGAAGTTATTTATCTATTTACCTGCAAGCTAACTGTAACGTAATCAAATCAGACAGAACAGAAAATAGCCAGTTTAGATGTTTACATAAAGTCACTTACATGAAAAGGCAAAAATTAGATTAGGTACAAAAATAAGGATTGATTGAAAAGCTGATGTGCAGTGGTTTCATGCAATGAAAGATCTCTGAGAAGTTCTGCATGAACATAAACGCAGTGTAAAATTCCTAGATTCAGAGGTCAGAGTAGGCAAATCAGCTTGTTCAATTTAAATTATTGTAGCTACTCAATACTAAATTGCACATAAACCTCTTTACCCAATATTGATATCACAGCACTGCTGTGGAGGCATTTAAATTTCATACGTGAAGCCCAGAACCAGTTCCCAACCTTTGGTAACCACTCCTCAGCTTTTTAGCTTGAGTAATACTTCAAATTATGCTTATAAAACTTTTTAAAGACTGAGATCAGACAGTTTGGATTCAGATACAAGAGTGAGGGAATGGTACTTGCACTCCACAGAGAATTTTTTCCCCATACATATGTTTTTGAAAGCCATGGCTACCTTTGAGACTTAAAAGTCTGGAAATGCAGGAGCAGAATAAATGGAGAGGCAGACAGCACATACCTCCTACTTGATCAAACAGAATATGATCTGAGGGGCACCTTGAAGGCAATATTATGGACTGTCAGTATAGACAATGGCCATTAGATATTACTTTAGTTTTCTTTGTACCTTGAGTAAAAGACTAAAATTTTTACAGTGACAAATGAGGTGATTTATAAACTCTAAATGAAGGATACTTCCAATAAAAGGGAAAAAAAACTGAATAGAAATAGTATTAAAAAATTTCAAATTTCTAGATTTCTAGTAAGGGTAGTTAGGTTCTGTGTATGTTTTAATATGTTTCCATGTATGTTTTTTACCTTCATTTGAGCTTTTTCTTTCTTTTTAACAAAATCTGTTAAATTTGTCATTTAAACTGACAAAAACTCAGTCTCTTTTTTCTTCCATTCTTCTGAGACTTCCTAATATTTTAAGACATTTAGGATATATAACAAAAACCAAAGATTAAATATTTTTAGCTGCAGGTTTTAGATGCATGGTTAATCATGGATTTTGTGGTGTGCTTCAATAGGAAGAAAAGCTGGCAGGGCTGTGCATACCTGTCTGTATCCAAGTAACATGTCTGATACTTATTAGTGGATGTTCATTGTGGAGTTTTCAGATGAATATCCAAATCCTTTTCGGTTCTGCTTTACTAAGTAGACTTCAGAGTAGTCTTGGGACTATGGGACTCTAACTTCCATATCATTATTTACAGAGATTTCTGAATTTATATCCTATATTCCTTGAGTCAATTGAATCTCTTTCCAAAGACAGACATGGCAGGATTTCAGAAGAGCAGCTAGGGTATAGAGCTTGAGAAGATTTCAAAGGCTCTTCAAAGTAAAGAGGCCATATAATGGTAAATGATGCTATAATTACTGTTGAGCTTGCAGAGAACTCGGTGCATCCCCATTTAAACATCAACATAACATCCTGCATCAGCCAGGCTGCTCAATTCTTAAGGGACTGTTTGCTCCTGTCTCTGAGCACCTAATAAGAAGGAAGGATTGGTGTTAAGGCAATTTTGCACAGATTTAGAATTTTCCTTCCTTTCATGTTTTCCTCTTATTCATTTCCTCTTTGTTCTACTCTTATTTAAACACTTTGCTACTCGCCTTCTGTCCCTCATTCTACTTTCATTTTCATGCCTCCTATTCTGCTCAGTACTGCATCTCTGCCATTGCAAAAATGTGCCAGCGGGTTTGCAAACAAAACTTTTATCCTTAAAAATGCACAGCCATAAGGTGATGAATATGTATACCCTCCTCTCTTTTGATAAGGTGAACAAAATCTGTTAACAAAAGCATATGATCAAATAGGCCAATAAAAAACTGATAAATTTCTAGAGGTAAAACCAGAAGGATAATAAGGAAACATATCCATAGAAGAAAGTTTCACCATGTCTTTATAAATCAATAGTACTTTTCCCAGAGAAATACAGATTTATATTTTTCTTCATTAAATAAAAGCCTCAGTTTTACTGGGAACAGAAATAATTGGTAGCATCTATATAGATGAGGCACAGACCTTTACAGATTTTGTTCTGGATCAAAAGCCAGTACTCAAGAGATTCTTATTCCAAACCCTCAAAAGACCATGAAAAAGTCAAATATTTTCTAAATAGAAATAAAGAACATAGTTATGGCACATAATTTTTAGAGGTTTGAAATGTTTCCTTGGGGAGGGATTTTTTGGTTTGGATTTTTTGGTGGGAGAATACTACTGCTTATTGCATAGGGGGGAAAAGGTACATTGCATAAGGAGTTTTTACACTTTTTCAAGTTATTGATTTAATAACCACTGTCTATTGAGTAACATTTTCAAAAGCAAAAGAAAGGAACTACAAGAAAAGTAATTGAAAACACAGCATAACTGGAATTGAACAGCAAGCAAATACAAAGCAACTATGGGACAATGGACTAATCTATATAATACATTAGATATTTTCTCTTTGGACATCCCTCAAAGTCTTTACTCAGTGCTGTGTTTGGTTTTGTATAATTAGGTTCCTACTGAGCAGATACCCTGCTCAAGGAAGTCACTTGACTGTAGCAGGGAGAATTACTTTTTGCAGCCAGGGAGGAACAAAGAGCAGCCATGTGCTACAGTGAGAAATAAGTAGGAAGCAGAAGATCCCTGCCACGCACCTGCTCTCCCTCTGAATCCAGCAAAAGGAGAAACCAGTGTGTCTTATCTGCTCAAAAGAAGTGGGAAACCAGGAGGGGAAAAAAAAAATTAACCAAACCCCCACCAACTGCTTCAAACCTGAAGTTGGGTGTGCTCCTTTCTCTGCCCACACTGGAGGCAGCTGGAGAAAATGTGTTTGTCCTCACTGAAAGCAGGCAGAAGTGTGGGTATGAAGACAGCAAAGCAGCAGCACAAGTGCTTAGATTCGACCCCAAGCAATGAACTCTGCTTTTCTTTCACACAGGCCATGGGAGAAATGTTTGGGAAATATTCTAGATCCTCCCCAACTGTGCTCCTCTACACTTTCAAAACATGGAACCAAGTGTCTCCCCTCTTCAGCAGATTATTTTGTGGATGGTCGAAAAAACTCAGCAATTACACATATCGTCCATTTTTCAATGAAGTGAGTTCTAGTATTATGAAGAAAAAGAGGATACATTTTAATATAAAAATTATTTCCCTTTTAACAGAATTTGCTTTTCTGGTATGTCCTGATTTGAAACATCTACATTTAAAACTGGCTTTCCTGTAGTAAAACTTTATAATTTTGCATGACAGTTAGCATTCTTTTAAAAAATATATATATATTTTATTTCTGTGTTTATGGCTTTTTTCATTTAAAATGGTCTCATTGTGTATAAACAGTTTAAGCTTTGCCTCAGACTTTAACCACATTAACAGTCTGGAAGCAAATTTCACTTGAGTTAAAATTCTTACTCAAAATGTCAAAATATATCTTTTACCATCAGTTTTATTAAACAAGAACTTAGTAGGCAGCTGACATTCTTAAACTGGTCTTTTCCTTGGCCTTCACACTGTCTAAATCCCAGATAACTGTGAGAACATTTCAACCATTTCTAACTCTATGGGATTTACTTCAGAGTTATGTTTGAAGTACTGTTCACTCATGCCCACACTGAATTTACTGAATTTCAGATTATGAAGAGAAGAATTCATCACTTAACATAAGCTTGCTCTTAATACTTGTAGTCCCCAGAAAAAGTAGCCTTATAGTAAAAAAAAGTTACATTTTCTCATAATACATGTCAATATGACCATGAAAGAATTGGGTTTTAAGTAACAACTGCAAATAAAGCTCTTATACTGTGTTTAAATTCCTGTGAAGATATTTGGTATAGAAGGAAAAATACCTAAAATGCTCTGCTATTTCTGAAAATAGCATATTAATATTTGAGAGATACACTTGTATAGCAAGTTACTTTTGTTATTTTCTTAGTTTTTAATTATAAAACTGAAATTGCTACTGGGACAACAGACATGAGAACATACCACCCTTTTCATGTGCAAAGATTACTTTTAAGATATATATTTGCTCCTCTTTTCCTTAAAGAGAGAAAATACAGAGTATACTTAGAATATGCAACACCAAAATAAAATTTGCATATATTGTTGAAGAATTATCATTTTTCAAGGTATTTAAAAGTTTCAAATCCACCACTAATTAATACAAAAGTTTAACTTTTTTTCTGAGATTGTCTTAATGACCCTGAACACTTAAACTCTACATTAGCAAAGAAAGCATTAGA
>VZRO01008067.1:1317540-1449889 GCA_013397915.1 Daphoenositta chrysoptera
ACCAGAATGTTCCAACTGGTTTTGCACCTTCATTTTAACCCCAACAGACAGGACAACATGAAAGTTTGAAAGTATGACAATTGTTTTCTCCCCCACTCTTAACAAGCGCAAGTGTAGGACACCTCTGGTTTAGACCTTCCTGTTATTTGGAAACTTGTGGCTTTAAAAAGTCAGCAAGGAAATGTTGCACAAATACACCTGAACTAAGGCACAAGTTTATAAATTTTAGGAGCACAAAAGGAAATGTCTTTATCCTTCCTGAGATCACAACTCACAATTCTAACTTCTTTTAAGCAGAGCCTTTGAACTATAGAGTCCATTCCAAGCACAGAGTCAGTAAACTTGCATTCCTTCCTTTCTTAATCACTGAGACTGCCTCTTGAAAGACAATATTCTACAGAGGGCAAAGGCACACAATACAAAAATTAACACAGGCAAGTTAAAGCACAGCAAATTAGAATGCAAATAAAATCCTACGCGATACGTTACCTTCCGCCGCGGGCACTGAAAGGCACTACATGGATTCCCAAAGGCCCGCCGTCATTGGAGACCTCGACGAGCTTTACCATATCACTGTGAGACAATGACCAATGAGGGAATGTGAACATGGACCGTGAAGGAACCAAAAACCCCACACAAACATACACAGAGAAACAAAACCGCTCCAGAAACCAAGCCATGGTGATGAAAGCATTGTTGAATGCTACGTACCTGAAGATTAATCTGATGGCATGAAAGGAGATCAATCATCAAAAATAGTTCAATTAATAGCACCAACAGAAATCAAAAAAATTTTTTTTTAATTTAGCTGGATGCGTAAAAATAGGTCTCACCATCATCACAGCATGCATATCGCTTTATTTCTTTCTTATTCTACAGTCAAACTGACCATTGAGCAGAAATACCTTAAATGCCATACACAATTTTTCCTCAGAAGCCTAAAAGCTCATCATAGCACTAGCATGCTTTACTTTTTTGTCTTAGAGCCAATGCTAAATTTTAACATTAGCTTTCCCATAACTACCTCATAATCAAATGAGAATTATTAAATTTTTTAATTGGCTAAATCCTCCTAGTTTTAAAACACATTAATCTGTTTTATTGTAATTCCATTTCTTTTACTGGAAGATTCCTGCATCTCCTTACTAAGCAAAGTTTCCAAAGCAAGATTTAACTGTAACATTCAAAACCAACCAGACATCCCCTGAAGCAACCATGCATCTAGTTTTCAATTATAATTTTTGCTGTAGTGAGGAAAAAAGCAGAAGAAGAAAATACAGGTTCAGAAAGAGACATGCAAAAATTGTAGAAATAGGTTTAGACCAAATCTATTAATGTGTTTGAAACATGCCCACATCTGGAAAGGTGTAACATAGCCCACGAACCACAAAGGGCTATAAATACACAAATGAGAAAATAATACGTGAAGGCCGAACTTCTCAGTAAAACTGGAAGTGAGAGATCTGAACAGAAGCCACGATCTAAATCTGTGGCTTATGCCTCTCTCTGGTATTACATACTTTTTCCATACTTCCTGGCACTATATATATATACACACACAGATCTTTGAAAAGCTTGTTCCTCATAAGCGTACAAATAAAATTTAGTCTCGAAACAGAGCAAAGAGCAAGACAAATGCCCTGTGATAGCAGTAAAAGATTTTCCACCTCCTTCAATAAGCTCTTGATCATATGGTGGCCCATCATGAAAGCTTGCAGCTCTTTATCTGGAGTTTGAGAATAACCAGACCACATATGGCTGGGAAGTCAACACAAATCCTGTGTTATATTTTGTTTTACATTTCTTCTACATTAATTTTTTTTAATATATTTTTAAGGTAGCCTTTACATTCGCTGTAATTGGTGTCTGAATTTTTACCTTGATTTTTAAACAACACAAAACACCAAAAACGTGTTATTCTTTAGACCTGGACCAATGTTTAAAGACTGAGATCAATTCAGCATTTCATACTGTTCCCTGTGCAGTTTCTGTATAGGCTGACTTCATTTCCTTCACACTGTATGTTAAGGCTAAGTTTTCATTAACTAGTGTACAAAGCAGCTCACAGGATTCAAGCAACTCCTCTGACCTCCAAAAGGAACTCTAAAAGTCATCCTTTGCCATTGGTAGGTCTGTGATTTTCTATGATCAACTTTTTTCTGACTCTGCTATTAGCTTAGAAGGAAATTAAGGGCTAAGAAAGAGAACAAGTGAAAATCTGTGTGATTCCCCTGGAACTACATAAGTGGAATCACAGCCTACATTTAAAAAAAACCAAACACTTGGTTTTCATATCCAGTGTACACCATTTAGCTTGTTCTAGTGCTTGAGTTGGTCATTTTTCATTTGTTGAAAATGCACATTTAACATCTTTGGACTCATTTTTCTTATACTACTTCTTTAAAAAAAAAAGTAATCTATTCCAAATTCAAATGTTAAATTCTGTAAAACAGAAAACAAGAGGAAATGATCGCTTCCTAAGAGAGATTGTTTCAATCTGGCTTCCTGATTTTCTCAGAAGTTTAGGCCAACTGCTTCAAACAAACATGCAAAGAAATATGAGATCAAAACAAAACATAAATGAAGTAGCATATGATGAGAAGTCAATAAGTTACTTTAAAGCAACACCAGGAAGCATTAAATTTGACAGAAGCTCTGCAAATTCTATTTAGGAAACAGCATTTGGAATTTACAATGTAACAGATTTGTAAATGGAACTGAGTAAAATGCACGTTCTACTGCCTAATAGATGTCACCATGATCTTTATCTAACATTTAAACCCTCTGTACCTAACTCATAATTTAATTCAAAAATAACAGGAGCAGAAGATTTAATTTTATTTAAAATTTAAGTTAATCAATTTAAAAGATTTAATTTAAGGCTAGAAGGGATATTTTCTCATTAATTCCATAGCAAGGTATGGATCAGTTCTTCTCAATGAACTGCAAAAGGTCAAGTTTACTGTATCTTTTGATGACATAAAATATCATTTAGTAATTGTCTTTTTAAATTAGTTGGAGCTAACAAAACACCAGTTTTGATCCATTCACAAAGTATGAGGCTTTTGACCACACAACTTGTGACCCCCACACATCTTCCTAGAGACTGTGAACCAGTGATTGGAATTAAGATTTTCCCCTTTGAAATTCTTGCCTGTTGATCTATTTGTACTAGCACTGACCCTATTCCTTCTGTCAAGTTTTCAAAGTTCCATCAAATAAGCATCCTCCTTGAGGCAGAAAATCTACTGTAGCATCAGCACATATAAATGTCAAGTTTCCAATGCTCATCTTTAACACAGGCATTTTAAACTGTTTAAAATCTATTTTAAAAAGGTCCAATGTTTAAAACCAACATGACCTAAAAAAGATTGCTCCACTTTCTTAAGAGCAGTATCACTCATATTGTTCTGAGTACTTTGCCAGTCTGTGTTCAATCTTAAGACTTTTTAGAACAATATATTCTGCTAGTAACTTACTCCAGGGAAAAATTGGTAGCATTCTCCAAACCAGTGTCTGCATGTCCAACAGGCTCAACTCTGCTGTTGTCCTCCTCTGTTCGATCTTCATCCTAGATATTAAAAAAAAAAATAAATCATTTAAACCTGCATTTAATTTTATTAACTCGTTTTAGTAATGAGATTTTACCATCCTCAGATTATTGGGGTTACCACATTTGTAGTGAAAATGTTATGCTTCCACAACTACAAAAATCTTCCCTCTTCTGTCTGAAACTGTTCTAAATTGGTTTTTGTCACTTTGTGCATTTTTGCAATGGTATTTATAATTTCACCGGTGTTATATCATAATTTTACTACAGCTATAAAAGCAATGCTACAGAAGCTATCACAGTCAGCATTTTTTTAAAAGGTTGACAAGCAAAAGTACAAAATCAGCTGATGGTCAGCAGTGTTTGGGGAAACTCCTCCCAGGCTCTCCCTGGGCAGGTTACTGAGGGCTTGACTGAACACACAAGGCAGATCACTGAGGTTCATTTGCAAAGACTTAAAAACAGTATAAGAAAATGCAGCTTCTGTAATTCCATAAAGTACCAAGAGCTCTTTAAACATTTTATCACAGCCTTTATTAATAGCATGCCAGAAAAGGCTGACATCAAAGAGTTACGTGAGGCTCTAATGTTAACCAATTGACTTTATTTTTAATTTCACTTTCCAAAAAGTACATACATTATTCACCAAACGTATAACTTTAATGTCAAAGTTGTGAATGCTGTGTTTTCAAATTTAGATCAGGGTAATTCAAGGACTTTCAGTAAGAAGATTTAAACCCATTCTTATATGTACGTTAATTATTAGAAGCTTATACTTTTAAATACCCATGTAATCAAACAGAAAATATTACAAATTGTGAAGTGTAATATTCAAACACAGACAGACTCTAGAGCCAGAGCAATCAGGTCAGCAAAATAATATGTGATAGCTTATGAGGTTAGTACACAGTTAGTACACTTGTTAAAGTATTGAAGAGATGCTAAAGGCAGGCAGAGAAAGCTGGTAATGTCCAGCTGACATTTCCACAGGCAGAAGCAGAAGACTGGATGCATCAGGCTTCCATGGGCTGTGGATATGCCTTGTGCACCCTGGAAAGCAGCACACTGTGTGAGGCCAGGCTGCTTGGAAGATTGATGATCCTGTGTCTGGAGAGGTGTTACTGTGCACCTCCTCCTCATCTCTCTCTGGTAAGCACAAGGTAAGTGTAATACATTTCAAAGGTTAACCAGCATCTTGAACCTGCCTAGAACTGCAGATTTACTGATTTCAGTTGAAGTTCTACATGTACCACGGCAAAAATTATAAAATTAAATAAATATTCAAATCTCCATGACAATTCTAAAGTCACATTCAAAAAGGTTTATAAAGGAGAATCAGAACATTTGGAGTTGTTTCATACTGAAAAGAGGCATTCCACCTTGTTTCATACAGCATCTTGCAAATCACTGTTGCCATGGGTTTCCTCGTTTGAAGTTAGGGACACTGGTGGTTGTAGAAAACTATGTATTTTTATTGCACTGAAGCTATTACTAGTCTAAACAGAACTCTTTTCATCAGAGTTGCTGATGAAACCCAATTTTGAATCTCACTTATGACAAAAGGTAATCACAGATGAATGTGACTTTGTTAATAAAATGTTTTTTGGCAATTTTTCATGTGTGGTTTTTCCAAGCAAACATACAAGAAGTATATATACATGGAAGAAGAGACTGAAATAACATCCTATCTATTTCTAGATATCCCTCCGCAAAAAAATAAATGTCTGGCTTTACTCTGTGTCATTTTAGCAGAAATCTATGTATGTGCAATGTAAGCATAATTCATTTAGTAACACTTGGGTCCCACACTTCACCACTTTTTAGCCCCACAAGCTTTCCTCTTGACTAGTTTAAGTCTGTAAAAAAACTCCCCTTGCCCCAGTCAGTATTTGCAGCAGTCCTTTGGGCTTGCTCTTGATAGACCTGCCTTCAGTGCCCCCCTGGGACACAGCCCCCTGTGCAATACTTGAGCTAAATCCTTGTACAAAACCTTCTTTCCACCCTTCCCAGCGCTGAGAGTATCTTTGATCTTGTTCCCACCACCTCCTGCCTGGTCAGACCCGGGCCTCTCCACTTGTTGGAAATTCTGTTTCCTTTCTTTCCGTCCCACCTGGTGCTCCAGAGGTTTTTTCTGCCACGGAGAGGAGCATCCCCCTGCCTGACCTCGAGTGCAGCCAGGTCGAAGGAAACAGCCAATTTTGCTGCCTCCTGCCTATATGCACCTTTCAATATTGGGGTATAACAAATCAGAAACTACAAATCAAAAGCTATGTAAAACAGATGCTATCTGGCACCATCACATCTACATTTTGTGGCTTTTGTATCGAGAATCATAAACACAGCAAGTTTTGGAATCACACTGACTGTCAGTTATCCAAGCAATTAAGAAACAGCAGCTCCCACACGCCTCTGCCTGGCTTTTCCTGGACAGCAGACAGATCTACATCAGAAACATGCATGTGCCCATAAATAGGTGCTTAGAGGAGGAATCATAATCCTAATGAAAGCACTACTGCCATAATCAACAGATGTATGATGTACCCTTCTAAAAATCTTTAATATTACAGTAATCAGACTCTCTTTTCTTCTCAAAATAACACAGATTTTGATTTACACTGAAGTGAACGGAGATAAAAATTGGACACCTGCAGAGGGATTTGACTTAAAATTCTGATTTACTATGAAAAGTAACTAACTAGCTGGGAAAATCTTTGCACCAAGCAATTATTTCTTTATTTGGAAAGCAGTTTTCTTCTGAAAGGCAAATTTGACCTGGATGAGGTAAACAAGGAAAAGGACATTTAACTGAGCAAGCAAGAAAGTTGCTGTGAACCCATGCGGATATTACTGCAGATATTTCTCAGAAATAACTGATTTGAGCAAGCTCCCAAAATTGTAAGGTTCCTCTTCTCTATATAAACAGAGTGATATCTGCTACATCAAAAGATACAGTTTTTAATGTACAGCTACTAAAGACACAGTATGCTTTTTTCCAAAATTGAAATAAGAGTAACTAAAAAATCATTTCATCTTTACAGCACTGAGAAAAATTTAAAGCACCTCTTCCAATATACTTCTCCATATCTTGATGTGCTCAGTGTAAAATCTCTCACTGTTCTAAAAGAAAAAAAAAATATTTTTCTAAGTTCTGCAATAAAATTAATGACTCAAAAACTGAAAAATTATCTTAACTGCTGAAAATGGACTATTAGTCTAACAGTTCTACATATAAAAAGGTCCATTTCACAGTTCACCTGCACAGTGTTAATGACATACAGATGAAAAGTTGCCAACTGGGTTTTTGTTTTTGAAGACAATCTCTCTATCACCACCTAGGATAACAAAATCTGCAGAGTTAAGAAATGTCAGCAGTACTCTTGCCAACAGAACCTTATCCAATATATATGAACCCAAACAGATCTTTTAATTACAGTTTCTCAGAAAATTTCAGAGTGAAATCTGCCTAGTGTCATTTCCAAAGCTCAAAACCAGCCATGCTTTCCCTGTCTTACTGGAAATTTTAACTTCCATTACCAAAATATCAGCTCCTGATCAGCTCCTGCTTCCAATTAATCCACAACATCACCTTCAAAGAAGCACTCTCCCACTCATCTCTGCTGTTCAATAAACTTCTCATGAACCAAAACAGAAGTAGAAATTCACATTCCCTTTTATTTTGACAATTTTCTACAGAAAGCTCAGTAGCAGCCAGGGAGTCTGAATATTAAATTCCAATGTCTTTCATTTGTGCAGCTTCTGTTTCTAGGTGCCTGATCTGAGAAAGTGAGGATCATGGTCTGCTTCAGGCAGACACACTGGGAAATGGGCTCTGAAGGCCTGTAAGGGTTATGTATAAATCTGTCTTCTCTGAACACTTTATTCCATTTCTCAATTCAGCAGCAACATCTCTATTCTACCAATAACTGGGAAAAAAAGAAAGGAAGTAAAAATGTTTGGTTTGGGTGGTTTGGTTGTTTTTTTTCCGTTCAGGGGGGCATAATAATTATTTCATTATTGTTCAGAAAGTGGTATTTTAGTGATAATGGCTGTAAAAAGAGAGTAAACTCTGCTTTCAAACTACTTGAGAACTCCTTGGCAAGGTGTGCTACACTGACCTCCAGTACACCTATAATGTAAACAGCAACCATCTTGTGCACTGAATTTCAGCTGGATGAGTCCTCTAAGATCAAGTCCAACCCTCAACCCAGCACTGCCAGTCTGCTGTATGTGTGCTCCAAGATGAAAGAATCGGTTTTGAAACCAGACTTAGATACACTGAAACATATCTGCACAAGGGCAGGGTAGAGATCTCTGTCTGGGCCTCCTTTACAGTTTTTGTGCATTTTCCCAACTCCTTAAGAAACTGGCAAGATGAGCCATAATGATTAGAAAAGCACTGATATGTCACTATTGCTGTAGTAATCATCTTTACAAAAAAAAACTTCTGTAAGTAATTTTTCCTAGGAATTATTGCTTTTATCACACTCATCCAAAGGAAATACGATGTCAATACTGTTTGCATATTTTAATATGATGAAAGGATGACTTGCATGGACATAAAGCTGTTTACCTGCTGAGCTGGCAGTATGCAAGAAGCCAGACTTTTCTGGAAGTCTTGCAATGCCCAGACTTCAATGAAATGAAAAGCAAAGAGAGAAGTTTTTTTCTTGGCATTTTGCAATTCCTTTTAGTTCCTCCTTCAAGAATGTGACTAATTTCAACTTTAGATATTATTGAGCTGATAGAATACTGATAATCTGTGATAGTATTATTTCTGAATGTTGCAGAAATACCATATATGAGTATGGTATTCAGTCAGCTCAGTCCCTTGGTATGGCTGTGTGGCCCAGCTGGAGACAGCACTGCCTCAGTGAGCATCACAGGTGAGAGTCACTTTCCCATGGAGCATCAGAGACTGGGTTGTTTGTTTTCTAGCAGTTAATTTTTTAACATTTTAGCATAGTGAGTGTAAGTAAGTCCTGTAAATACCAAACTGAAAGTATCAGTATCTAACACCCAACAGGTGCTTTAGCGTTTACTGTAGAAAAGGACAGATTATCAATAATGACAAGCTCCTGACAATATTGTTTTCCTCAGCCAAGACACAAATAAAATAAAGCTTATGCTATTAAAATATGCCCTTCCCTTCATATTTCCCCTTTTAGTCTCTTGTACTTCTCTGTAATGATTATGGAAGAAGAGACATATTCACTATTAGTCTCCTGGCAGCTGAGCTTCATAAATGTTTGTTTGGTTCTTGCAACATAAAGTAAGTTCTCTCTCTCTCTGTATGATCAGATTTTATAGGAAACAGCTCCTAAGGGACCTATTTTCCTGTGTCTTAACTAGCACAAATACACCAGCATCAGGCTTTTGTGCTAATGTTCTCACTTTTTGATTAACCGGCCAAATCTCCAGAGAATGGCAATTTTCAATCAAATCTGAAGAGCAGTTACAAAGACAACATGGGGAAAACCCAAAAAATATGAATACAAAAAATAGGCTATGTTCCCTCCTGAACATACATATATATGCACAAATAATTAGGTGAGAGCTTTGTGCAATTCACAACAGTCCTGTACTTGGTTCACTGCTATTATCAGTAATCCAAGGAGAGAGAAAACTTACATTAAATCATCACCCACTTAAACACAAAAAAAAAGCATGCAAAAAATTAGCTAATCTTTTATATATATATATATATACACACACATATACTCATTAACATTCTCTTTACATCTCAATAATCCCTATGTTATTCACGTCCTTCTGCAGGATGGTCACCCTGCAATTGGAAATGACAATATTCACATAGTTTTTATATGCCTCACTACTCTAAAATGAAATTTGCCTTGCTCAGTCAAATCAGTGAATAGATATCATAAAGATGCAGAGGAGTGCAGAATGGAAGGGATTTCTCAGCTCTCTGATGAATATCAAATTCATTCCCTGCTATCACAGGCAATCATCTCTTATTTCCCATTTATTAAACTGATCAAGCTGAGCCTTAAACCTGGTTGGCTTCATGATGGCACTGTTTCTGTTGTGAAGTGCCTTAAAAGGAAATGTTTTTACAGATTTAAAGAGAGATGAATTTGATTTCCTATTGTCCAAAAGGCAGAACACCAGAGAGCCAATGAATATAATTTGATACAACCTTCCTTTGGCAAACCTGTGTGACAATTCATTCAATTTTGAATAAATAGCATTTTTTAATTCATAATGGCTCTTCTTAAAACATGTATTAAAAACCTTGCAATACGAAAAACAGCTGAACACAAGTCCTATGATATCCTAGTTATTTTGTAGTGTGTATCAGTTTAGAGCTCCCCTGAAGTCCGTGGTCTTTAGGGGCTCAGCAGCCCGTGATGTATCACTGAAATGACACACATATGTTCTGTAACGATTTGGTGGCACACACCTCTATCAAACAGCAAGCCAGGCTGGTGGCAGGAGCACAACACAAATACTGCTTGGCCATGTAGCAGAGATTCCACTAAAAAAAGATTTTTACTGGATTATGCTACAGTTAATTCTTTTTGCAGTAGGCACTGCAAACTGCACCGAAAAGTATGAGAGCCTTTTAGGAGCTTTAGGATGTTGGGCAAAAGGTTTTCCTGCTAGTGAATTTAACTTGAGATATTTTGCTGCTTCTGCTTCTTCACAGTAAAGAAAATCTTGGGCATGTCCTTACAGTGGTAGTTTATCAAAAAACAGCACGAAATGCATTAAAAGTTTATACATTAAAAGGGGGTTTTTTGTTGTTGATCGAACGTGCTTCTTAATTAATGCATCTGTGTAGCCTATGCCTAGCAGCAGAGAAAAGAATACTAAGGAAAAGGGAAAAAATTATTAGCCAACAGTTGCAAACACTCATGCAACTTGGCAACCCCATAGAAGGAAAACAGCACAAAATGGGATCTGACAAGAGAAAAAGCCCACACTAATGTCTAAAGCAGCACCAATTCTCAAGCATTTCACAGTGTGTATTGTAATTGTATTTCACAGACTGTATCTGCTGCTTGATTGAAAACTACAGCGTTTGTTTTCCCCAGACTGAGGTCATCCCACTCGGGATTGTTTCCATGACTTCTCCAGGACCATTGACAGTCCAGGGTGGGAGGCAGAGGGAGGAGATCTGCTGCAAACTGATAGCTACCAGAACAAATCCATACATCTAAGTTCCTATACAGATGGCAAGTATCAAATGGATAACAAAAATATGTAGCTGTTCCCACCAGATCATATTTAAGAGACATTTCAAAGAAGACTGAAGTATTACTGGAGCACAAAACCATTTTTTGCGGTCATTTTGCAACAGCTCTAAGTCCACATATAGAATGCACCATTACAACATTCAAAGCACATTACAAAATAATGAAATGATGACAAAACAGTGCCCTAAGTTTCTGTTCACTGACAAATGGGTAAAGTGTTGCCAAACTGAACCTTTAAAAATACCTTGATGATATATTTATTATATTATAGAGAGATTTAAGATGAAGACAATATTGGGTCCTTTCTAATTTCCTACGCTGACTTGCTATATGACAGTGGCAAAAATCACTCAAAAGTGCATTTCCCTATGAACATGTTGGGGATAATACTACATGTTTGCAAAGGCAAATATAAGACTCTTGGATCTGACACTTTGAAAAGCAGAAATATTAAAATAGATCTCAAATGTCTCAGCAGCAGCTTAGGATGCTAAGCCACAAAATGCTGCTTGCTCAAAGACACCCGACGGGCTTCATCTCTTCCTTTTCTTAGCACCTAGTAACACCTGCAGAGCATAACCTATTTTTTAAACATTTTATGAGATGCCAAGTATATGAAGAACTACAAAACTCAAGGCATTTAATCACATAATGAATTTGTCAGACAGTTCACTTACAGAGCAACCTATAAGTAAAACCAACCACAGCTAACAGGAATAGCCAGAAAAGATTTGGCCGGACCAGACAAGCCTTCCCAGCACTTATAGAGCTGACTGTTGGGAGCCCAATAAAATTAATCCTTAAAACCAAACATAATGATAAAATCAACCAAAAGAATAGATGCAACAATAAAGCACTAACCTCTCATGTGCTACATATTTGAAATATATAAAGCATGGATTGTCACACTTTTAGTATTAAATGAAGCATCTGAAGAGTTTTCTGAAGATCTGATCAATAATAAATTATAGACGTGTCCATTGTATTACAAAGAGAAGTAACTCTCTCATAGATTCATGTACAACTACACCAAATTACCTCAAATTGATTGTTGCCTTAAAAATGGGTTCATTTTGTGTAACTGCCTAGTTACAGTCGTTATCCTGCTTTCTGTTTTTCCTCAGGATTCAAAACATATCTGTTTCACAGGTGTAAGTCTGCTCTTTGTTTGTTTTAAAAAAGGTTTATCTACAGAATATTTCCATGTTCAAGTCTCCGAAATTTTATACTCATATGATTCACAGACTGACATACAGACCACCAAGATCTGCCAGTGTAAAACAAATATTAGGGTTCATATTAGATACAGATTCAAAGTCTTACTTTGATGTCAGAATCATGGGAAGTATCTTTAAAGGAAATAGTTATCAGCTTTACTTGAAACAAGGCTACAATTACAGGTCAATGTATAATCGAATTCCCCTGAAAAGTTTAGCCCAAAGGCCAGGCCTGGTTATCATCTACCTTGCATAATGAGGGAATTACCTCAATTACAGAGACATCCCCACATGGTGAACCAACGTAAGTGTAGCACTTGGCATGTACAAACACACTCTGGTTGATGTCTTCACATACTGTTTGTTTTCCTTTCATTGTGGTAACTGATACATACACTGCCCCCATACACCACCCCTTGCTAACTCGTGTAGTACCTGCACACAAAGAGAAAACTGCTCCTGCTTTGGTAGAGGTGCTTCGCTGGATATTTTTCACAACAGGAGTGATTTTTACAAAATGAAGTCTAATTTTCTTTTAGAACTTGAGTTCTTCCTAATCCGCAATGCCAGGGAATACAGTTCTGGGATTTCAGGACAAGCAACATTCATTTGATATGGAGAACTTGGTGTTTGTGGAAATAAAAAAAACCCACAATATACTTTCAACATTGATTGTTACTATGGCATCCAGGAAATAAATATATACACAGATATATATGTATAGAGAGAAATAGGAGATAGATATAGATATAGAGATACAGAGATATTGATATAGATATACATATGGATGTGCTTCTAAATAGACATGTATTTAGAAGGCCACAACAACAAAGACATTATTTTGTTCTTAAGGTAGGAAAAAAACAGATTACACGGCAGTGGTATAACTGCATTGTGTTTGTTTTTTTCTGTTGAGTAGTCTAAAGTAGGTCAAGTTAGGCATATCCATTAGTTCTCCTATAAATAGATCTACACTGAATTCACCTGCTTGTAACTAATGCAGAGCAACAGAATTTTAAATACTTTTCCCTTTAATCTGACAAGTTAGTTTATTCGGTATATAGACACCAGGAAAAAAAAAGTCATTAAGTCCTGCGTGATTTTTAAAAGCCAAAAAAAAAAAAAAAAAAAAGACAATGGAAACATGAAATTGGGACACACTTTCCCTGCAGAAAACCAAGTGTACATGCCTCCACCTCTAAGTTTAGAGATCTGAAAGACTTCTGCAGAGATGTATTATAGATAAGTCACATAGTTTCCCCTTGATATCGAGACAAAGGAAGGAGACAATTCTGTATTAATCACTTCACATTTTCCCTGTAACACTCCTGAATATATTATTATTCACCTCACCTTTTCAAAGACCGTGATTTTCATCCTTCTGAGGATTTTTTTTTTTTAAGATACAAAAAGCATTTCTTATTTAGCAACTTGAATTTGTCATTAGGCAATTTTCAAACAGGTCTCATAGCTCTTTTATCCTTATTCATTTCTTTTTTTCTTTTTTAATCTGAAATGGTCCCTTGTTGCTTGATTTGCAGATCTGTATCAGCATGCAAGGATTTCACTAGCTTCAGCCAAGTACAGAACAGTTCAATCCCCTGGAGCACTGAACGTAAGAGTCAATTTAGAAGCAAGGTAAAAGTATAGCACTCTGTTCCCCGTCACACAAAACATCATTTTACTCACACAGGCATCTTAATAACAAAATTCAATTCTGGATATTTTTCTCAGCATGGCTCAGGACTGTTCAAAAATTACATCAGAAAGCTCACTGAAGACTTGGCTTTTTAAAAATTTGATTTAAATATCTGTTTTCCAGTAAGGTAAAAGTCTGTACATTGGTGGGAGTTTAAACTTAGGACACATTTTTGAGTTCTGTCTCATTTAGAAAATGCAACTTTCAAAGCTTTTGTTTTTGTATTACTGGCAAACCCCCTGTTGATTTCACCCAAAGAACCATAAAAATCGTGAAATGGTTTTGTTTGAAATGGTCCTTAAAGTTCATCAGGTTAAAATCCCCTGTCATGGGCAGGAACACCTCTCACTAGATCAGGCTGCTCAGAGCCTACTGTCCCCTGAAGACTTCTCCTGACTTTGAGGTGACATGCCTTGAGCTCTTCCAGGGATGGGGCATCCACAGCTTCTCTGGGCAACCTCTTCCAGTGCCTCACCACTCCAGCAGTAAAGAATTTCTTCCTAACATGTAATCTAACCTCTTTCAGGTTAAAGCCATTCATAGCCCTTGTCCTACCACTAAAAACCCTTGTAAAAAGTTTCACTCCAGCTTTCCTGTAAGCCTCCTTTAAGTACTAGAAGGTGCTGTAAAGTTTCCCCAGAGCCTTCTCTTCTCCAGGCTCAACACCCCAGCTCTCTCGGCCTGTCTTCACAGCAGAGGTGCTCCAGCTCTCTGGTCGTGTTCGTGGTGTCCTCTGGACCTACCCCATCGGGTCTGCACCTTTCCTATCACGGGGGCCCCAGAGCTGATGCAGCACTCCAGGTGAGATCTCACCAGAGCAGAGCAGAGGGGCAGAATCCCTTCCCTCTCACTGCTGCCCAGGGTGCTTTGGATGCAGCCCAGGACACATTTGGCCTTCTGGGCTGCAAGTTCACATTTTCAGGTCACGTCCAGCTCCTCCTCAACCAACACCCCCAAGTCCTTCTGCTGAGGGCTGCTCTCAAACCATTCTTCACCCAGACTGTATTTTGTGCTTGGGATTGCCCCAATCCAGGTTCAGGATCCTGCGCTTGCTCTTTTTGAACTTCATGACGTTTGCATGTGCCCACCTCTCCAGCCTGTCCAGGTCCCTCTGGAGGGCACCCCTTCCCTCCAGCAGGTCAACCACACCACACAGCTTGGTGTTGTCAGCAAACCTAACAAGGGTGCCCTCAATTCCACTGATATTGTAATATTTTATCATCTTGCTTAAAGGAAAAACCATGGGTTTCCTCTCATTTAGACAGTGATTTACCCCCACTTCTCATTTGCTAGGATTTACTAACATATAGCTTTAATTTACGACTTTTAAAATTTATATTCATACTGATTACAAGTAAAAACACCTATAGATCAGTTCCAAAAGGTCTCTTGTGTTACACACCATGTAGATGGACAAAGACACCTGAGCTGAAGGATCCCTAACTTATCTTAACATTAAGTCTTACTGTTTCAGGCCTCCCTTCCCTAAAAGAACAAAACCAGGCAAGGTTCTGGCCCCAAGTCCCCGAGGAGATAGTCCCGGAAGGGAGCCCCAGCACTGGGATGGTGATGCAGGACAACTGGCCTTGATGCAGAGGGCCAAGGCACCCAAGCCTGCTCTCAGCTCCTGTGAAATTTTGAGTGATGAGATTTCACCATTTTGCAGTTTTATCTTTTACTTCTCTTTTGCTGAATTGCACAGTTGCATTTCACTTTTTTTTTCCACCTCATTCCACTGAGAAACTCCACTAAAACTGCTTCAATTGAGTTTCCCTGTTATGCTGTAGAATGTTCTTTTTTGGTCTTTTGCACAACATGGATTTTACCTTAGGCACCAAACAAATTCACCATTTTAATAACAGAAAATGCTATAGCATTTTTCATTGTTCTTTGCTCGATTTGTTTTGTTGAAACCAACATGAAAAACAATTTCAAACTTCTCAGTAAATGCTTCATTTACAAATGCTCCATTCCAAGTGCCTACAGGGTTACAATCTGGTCTATGACAATTTTATTCATTTTTTAATCAAAAGCATTAAATCAAATTTAAAATAAATACTACTCAGTACTTCTGTAGTGCCCTCCAGCACAGTATGGCAAAAGCACTTCATGGACAATAATGACTTTAGCTTCACTGCACCCTCAGGAAGAAGATTAGAGGTTATCATCCAAATTATTTATTTGAGGAAACTGAGGCACCACAGATTTCTTTCCCTATTTTTGAGGTTCATCTCCAGCCTTACATGCTTTCAGTTTTGGGTGATGTCTCGGAGATAGACAGAGCCTTACTTTGAGAAAAATGTAAACTATTCACATGTACTCCTGAACTTAACCAAAAAGGCAGCAGACAGCACCTCAGGCCCCATCAGCTCTTGGCGGATGGTGGCTGGAGAAAGGCTGGGAAAGCATTGACTCCCTTGGAGCAGTTTGGTCCTGGGCCTGCACCAGCACCTCTGCAATGCCCCCTGCCATGCAAAGCTCTTACACAACACGTGATGAAATATGATCAACAAATGTCATCATCACCACCTGACTGAGCTACCCAGAGACCACCAAAGACAACCTCTTTGTCTGAAATGTACCAAGGAACAAAGAACAGGACATCACACAACTGCTACAACCACAGCTCCAGAGACACTCTGCAAACTGTTACAAAAGGGAGGGCATTTCAAGAAATAACTCATTTAGTGCCATTTATTGCACCAGAAAAGATCCCAGCTCCTCAGCAAAATTAATTCTTTTCAAACATCTTCTCAGAGACCTTATTTCCATGTGTGATTCTTTCCCTTCCTTTTCCACACCAAGTCAGAGCAGTTTGGACTGAATTCAGCATGTGTGATGGTGGTACAGTATTTCCAAGCAATTGTATTTCCATCCTGCAGCCCATAATAACACCTCAGCCTGGCATTTCATTAGCCTGCAAGGCCAGCACAAACCACAGATGTGGGTTGTTGAAAGCAGCAGTCTCCTCTTCTTCCCCTCCCCAGATGGTCATGTCTGGCACTGGATTCCTCTGTCCACCTTCTCCTTTCAGTTTATTCAAGCATTTGTATCATTATACAAAAGATCTAAATTAAAATTAATGTTTAATAAAAACAATTTTAATTGGTTACATTTCCCAGGCTGGTCCAGTTCAGTCTAATTAACAGCCTCATAAAAGCTTAGGGAGGCACAAGGGAGGAAGCAAAGCATGGCCAAGACTGCTTCTTTCAGCAGCAGAGACGACTGAAAATGTCTCTACTGCTGTGGCCTCAGACCATTGTTTGAAAAGATACTTCTCATCTGCAGTCTCAGAAACAGCTCAAGGCACTCATTTCAGCATTCAGTAACTTGCACTCTGTCCATCTCTCTTTTAATATCATCCTTCTTTTATTACCGCCTTCAAAATCCTACCTATTTTCAACTAATCTAAATAATTGTGTCTTGTTCACTGAAGTTGCTATATCAGCAACTCCCCCTCTTTCAAAATGAGCAGGCTTTCCAGGAATAACTCCCTCTTGCCTTTGCACACTGCTGACCTATTTTCCGTAATTTGTTTTTTTCCCTGCCAGTTTCTAATCTACAGCAGAACTTCATTTGTCACCACATAAGCAGTTACTAAACAACTTCATATGAAGTACTCAAATTCCACCATCTTCCTTAGAGGAGACCAAATTAAGACAGAGGCACAACTATGCTTTTAAATGCTGTTTCTTGAATGTATTAAAAGTTAAAATGCATAAACAGAAGGGGAAAAAAACACGTCTGGTGGTTGAATTCCTCTGCATCCATCCCATCCCCAAAAAAGGTGAAAACAAAGAAGTCATAACACATTAGAGAAGTAGGTACCCGAGTGCTTCTCATCCGAGTCATAGCACTTCATGCATAGATGGCTGTATAAACACTCTTTTAGGGTAAACAACAGCCTTTGGGGGAGCAAAATTCAGTAAGGAACCAGAAAAACTTCTGCAGATTAGGATTAAAAAAGCATAGACGCTGTTAAACCCACATTTAAACATTCTGATTTTGACACAAGGTTTTCTTAGTTGTCACCTTATCAGTTACAAGCTAGCTAAAGCCAAACTGAAGTTTTCAAAATGTACAGGAACTTGATGTCAATTTCCCATAAATCACATTTGAATCCCAGATGAGCCAATCAATGAAGCTAGTCCAGTCTAAGACCTCCTTGAAGAAATTTTTATTATCCTTTAACTCTTCACACCTATTTTCTGAACCTGGAAAACAAAATTCTTTTAGGAAACCAGATGGAAGCAAGCCCTATTTATTACCTTCTCATTCTGAAGCTTTTTCCTTAAGACTATGCAAGGAAAGCTTGAAGGAACTGAAGAACAAGTAAATGCTGGGATTTCAGTAAGAACTGACTAGAAATCAAGCTGCACTGAGAGCTTCTTTCTCAAGATCTTTGGCCACTTCCACTTTCCAGTGCCACAGAATACATCAAGTTTCAGACCATCTAGAGGGGCTTGTCTAGCACCCTGCTATGGCCAGCTCTGGCTCTTGCTGAGGGCAGTGCAAGGACAAAACTGACCCACCAATACTGACTAGATGGGAAATAGGAAATTATCTGCTTTATCATTACAGAACTGGAAGAGTGAACCAGAGAGTGAACCTTTGAAACAAGGTAAAGGCCTCTATATCTTATATTAAAACTGATTTACTATAAAGGCAGAACCAATTTAGAAAAAAAAAAATAGAAAATTCTGTGACAAAGGCTCAAAGGCTCCTCACTGAAATTAATAAAGCCCATGGTGTTCTCATGAGATTATATGATTTGAAGAAAAAATAAGGAGAAACAAAACAGATTAGTTCAAAACCTATGAATTTTCATTTAATATAATCAGCAGATTACTCACTCTTTTCTTTTTTGTGGTCTATCCTCAGCTATTTAGAGGCTCAGAATGATTCCTTAGTATTAATACTTAGAATCTTTTTGCAGTTTGATTAAAATAAAAACAAACAACAAAAATATCTTGCACACATGTATTCTAAAGAGTGGAAGAGTAATTTAAAAGTAAAGTGATTAAATTTGCCAGTGAAATACAACTTAGGTTTAAAACAATCTTTTAAAACATGATCAATGAGTTTTGTGAGACTTCACTATATGACACTGGTGGACTGAGAATCCTGGTGACTGAGGAAATTGAAACATGAATAAATGCAAGATAAAGAATTCTGAAAAATGCAATCTAGCCAAGCTTTAAAGGGAAGAATCCTGGAAAAAGTAGCACCTCTCAAAAACAAAAACCCGAACCACCAAAAACCCAGCAAAAATAACCATACATTAAATATTAGTCTGTGATAATACTGAGATATATTCAATATATCTGATTTTAACTGCAGCATGAAATAATTTTGCAGCAAATTTAGCTCTAAAAGTAATTTCAAATAGCAATTCCCAGTCTTTTGCCCTCTTGGGGTAGTATGGATGAATATTAATGTAATAAGTACTTATTTATACTGTAGATGAATAAAACAAAAGAAAATGGGCAACAGTATAACATCAAATATTAATGAAGAAAATTAGTCAAAAAGCATAAGCAGCAGTGAGAACCACAGATTACTGGAAAGATGACATTACTCCTCTGTCTTATTTACCAGCTCCACAACAACACTGGAGAGAGCAGACACGGAGAGGGCCAATGATGAAATATACAGGCAGCTGACCCACAGTGCCACTGTATGGAAAAGTATTATATTTTATTTGTTTTAAACTAATTCCTGGTCTACCTAATCTACACATAGCACAGAGTTTGCAATGCCTGAAGTGGAGCAGACAACTGCATTTCCACTTGAATGTTTCTTTGGACGTGACTGGAAAATATTTCTCTTTATGGTGGAAAAACGATGTTGGAAGAAAGGATTTAGGAACCCAGTACATTTCCAGAGGGTAAAGTGTGCAACCTGTGGATGTGGAGTGGAGCAGGGATACCAACACTCATCCACAGTTAGCCTGGCCATACAAGAAGGACAGAGAGAGAGGTGACTTCTGCTGACTTGTAGCAAGGATGAAGGAACATCTCTTGGGCTTTATGAGAAAAAAACTACATCTTCCCACTCACCACAGACCACTGTGAACATCAGACAGAGTCAGACACAGATGCACACACAAAAACATCCATCCAGGGGTGTATATGCTAAAGCAAACAGAGTTAAACACTGGAAAGCTGGAAGCTTTTTGGCTATGCAGTTCAGGTAATCTAAATAGTAGCTGAGTACTAGGGGGTTTCCTGTCAAAATGAAGTAGTAAAGAAGAAGAAAGGATGCATTTATAAACCTGGTTTTTTCTGTAAGAAAATCCTTTAAGAAATACACAAATAGTGAGCTGTTACATTCTGACACAGGTAAATAAGAAGGATTAAATGCTGGATAGGGAAGAAGACAAGAACAGAACTTCCAAGTGGTACAAATCCATGTAGCTGGAAGAAAGAAGGTAAAATGAGGCTAAATATCAGGAAGAAAATCCTTAATGGGGTGATATATCAGATTTCGAAAGTCTCCCAAGGGAAGAAGCAGAATCCCCACTGCTCAACACATGTAAAAGCAGCATGGACAAAGAACTACAAGACAGGCTACAGGGAATAACTCAATACATAGCAAGAGGATGGCTCAGATGACCTAATAATATAACAGGATTTAAAATGAGTAGATAATTCTATTATCATTAACCACATTCACAGTAGTACAAGCTAAAACACTGTTGCTATGGCAATCAATCCTTATGCATCGTTGCAGAAAATGACTGAGATACAAGGGATAGAAAGGAATTGAACCAGCCCTTCCTATTCTCAATTAATTCAACGTACCAGTCAGCTGGGAAACTACCTAAGATGAAAGTTTACACCAAGCTTCCCACAAGCCTTTTAAAATATACAGTAAAGTACAGCTAAGTGTCTGGCATTCAAATATAGGTTATCCTTAGATTTACACAGTTAGTTAAAATTCAAGGTAAGTGCAAGGCTCCAGTTCAGAGGGGATGCTGCTGGAAAGAGATGGATTGCTCTCATCATTGCATTTGGAATACTTAATACTACTTGAATTCTCTCAGCCCAAAGTAAACTGACACTATGGAAAGACCAATGCATGCATGGTTTTGCTCTCATGGTATTACAGCTCCATCTCATGAGAATATGAGATAACTTGCTTTCCATGTAAAAAGCAAGAAAAAAAGACAGCAGAGGTGACTGGCACTTTTTAATAAACCATAGCATCCTACTTCTTATTCTTAATTTATACTCACAACTGAAAACATACTAATTTTTAAGAGTCAAGCCCCAGGATAACAAATGATCAGCAGTCTCTTGATTACATATTATCAGCTCTAAATCAACTCCACGTTATTTATTACAGAGTAGTAAAAACATGCACATCTCTCAGTACACTGGAAAATGGATACTGGTTTGCTCCCTCAGCTTTTCTCTTTACATACAGTAACAGAATATTTGTCAGAAAATCAGGAATTTAAACTTGGCAGCAATAAAATCCTTAGAGCTGGGGAAAATTGAAAAATGTAATTTAAATCATTCCTGGTACCACTCAAATACAGTTTGAATCTCTACTGGTAAATGTGGAAAAATATCACTACATTTTTAATGACAACTGGTAACTTCAAATAAGCACTAACAAAAAAAAAAAAAAAAAAAAAAAAAGTTTACAGCAAAACACAACAAGAATTGAGTGGGAATGAAAGCTCAAATACCTAGAGGAAAAACCACCATGCCCTTCCAGTTTTGTAACACAGTAAAAGGTGGTTATAGTGTTTTTTGGAAAAACTAGAGGCATATGCAGACAGAAGAGAAGACATCTAATTCTGCTCCTTGGAAATTCACAGCAGGGCTTCCTTTCAAAAAAAGTTTCTCAAGTGAACAAAGTATTATTTTTTTGGTCTTTTGATAATCTACAGTATTGTTAATAATGTGAAGCAGCCCACACAAAAAGAGTGGGCACTATAGGTTATAGGAGCCACATATTCAAAAAGGAACATGTTTTTACCTGCTAGTGCTGGTATTTTAATGTAATCCTTACTCAATGTTTTGTGCAGCATTACACAAAATATTCATCAGAAACCAAGGGGGGAAAAAGATCAAAAGGGAAGCAGGTCCATATTCTGCTTTGAAAATCAACTATGAGCAAGCAAGTACACCAGGAGGTAAATACAAACTCTAAAATCCTCAGTTACAAATATTTGAAAGAGGCTAAAAAGAAACCAGCATGCTTTTAAAACCACTAAATTTGACCTTAAGGAATGTATTATATTTTAAGTGAGAAGCAAAATACATAAGTCAAGAAAAAGATCAGAGCAGCAGAGGAGTTTTCAATACTCACAAATGCATACAGAAGCAAAACATTTGATAGGTGTGCTATACCAGTTACCCTTTTACATTAAAAAATTCTATACACAATGTAATTTTTGTCGAAAAGTTATCAGAAATAAGCAGTGAAAATTACTCAAGTACTCTCAGAACATTCTTGAAATACTAGAACATGCCTGAATTCGTGAGACATTTATTCAATTGATGAAGATACATAATTTTTATTGAAAACAGCCCATAACACACTGCATGTATATATTGTTTCTATTTTAATGTATTTCATTAGTATTTTTCTTGGAATTTAAACAAAAAACTTCCCGCTTGTGTGAGCTTCAAGTCATTAGTGCCAAAACTTCAGCCAATGTTTCATGAGAAAATTACTGAATTATGTCTGTTTATGATTATAACACAGATTTCTCAAGAAAATTATTCCCTCCTGGGCATTAAAAACTAAATGAGTATGAAAGACTAGAATGTGTTGAATGTGATCAAGCTAGCTTTTCCCGCCAAAATGCTTCAATTTAATCCAAAACTAATTTTTTTAAACTTAAACAAAGTCTAATAAGTTATTTCACTTCCAAAAATGATGTGCATTTACTAGGAGACTCAATATAAAGAGATCATTAAAAAAAATCAAAATGTGAAGGCCATGAATTTTATTATGCAACTGCTGTAAATAATTTTTATATATATATATAAGTTCATGGATGACTCAAAAAGAGCATGTGTGAGAAAGAGAAAGCAATCCCAGTGCAACTGAGAAATTAAACTGAAAAATTAAAGCGAGGAGCCAAAAAACAGACACACAGATGGTGAAAACTGGCAAAAATTAAATGTAAAAATCATGCTCTTAAGTACCAACAGATGCAGTGACTTTAAAATATTACTCCTTGAGGATACACAAAGACAATAATCCCAGATTGTGATTCCTGGGCCAGTCTACTGCTGCGCTGGAGCCCCAAAGTACACTGTACTGTATGGAGAAAAAATGATGTGTCAGAGACGGTGATATCTGCTCTGCCAGTCTACTAAAACAGAAGGGAAGCAAGTTAAACTATCCCACACTGTGAAATTAATGTCTTCAGGGGGAAAAAAAAAATTAACTTTGTCGCTGAGATTAGAGAGGTGACTTGCAGAAACCATTTACAGATTTATAATACTATAGAACTGAGCATGAACTGGTTATTTTAGCATTTCTGAAACATTCCTTCTTGAAATTATATTCAAGCTTCTTGCTCCAGATGCAAGGAGAACTGTGCTTCCCAGATGCTGTGTTGTTAAACACTGCCACACTAATAGCTTTGCTGACCCCCAATCTTATTTAGGGTCTCCTAGATTTTCATCATCACAATTACCTAAAAGCTATCCCAGTTTAGACTACTGGTATTAAAACAGGGAAAGAAAAATAATCCAGGATTTGAAAATCGAGATGTGTAATACCTATATGCTTGAAGTTTAGCCTTTCCTAAAAGATCTTAGAATCTAAACTTGAATAATTATTAGTATTACTTTAAAAACACATGACGTAAGACCAATTTTCCAGACTGTTAAATGAATTCAGTTGATGCTGGTCTGCGTGACTGAAAAATTCCAGCATCCTATGCCATCACTGTCATTTCAGGCTAGCTGTAGACATAACTACAAAGACCACTGCTTTTTGCAGGGCTAAAAACAAAGTCAATTAAAAAATAAAAAAACCAACCAAATTATATTTATGTACTACCTCTTCCAGTATGCAGAAGTTTACACTGGGCACTTCCTCATCTAAAACAATTACTGATGCTATCAAGATAATCTCAATGTAAGGAAAATGACTGAAAACTCAGCAACATGAATGTATTTTCTAAAAAAACATTTACAAGAAAAAGCTTTGTCTGAAAGTTTTAGAAGTTATATACAGCCACATTTAAACATACAGATGCTCATATATATGTATATATATGCACGTAATCAGTGACAACACTTTAAAATAGTGTTCCTAAAAATAAGCAGTTAATGAATTGCTCTGTATTTCTGGTATACAAACAAGTATGGACGTCTACTTCATTTAACTCTAATGTTTATATTGATGAGCAGTAAAAAAGCTGAACTAAAAAAATGAATGTGAAGGTTTGCTGTGTGCTAACTGGCAAACAAGGATAGCGTCACGAATCAAATGAACTTTATCTTTTGTGGAGTCTCCTGGCTGAGATGACCCCGAGAGGAGCCACTTCTCACCAGAACACCCAGCTAGAGCGAGCCCAGCAGCTGCTGTTTGCTCTGCTGAAACAGCCCGGGGCGGTTTCGGAGAGACTCCCACCACCCAAAACAGCCTCAGCTGCACCCAGCAGATGCAAGCACTGCTCTGGTTTCACCCGAGCTTTCTGAGGTTTGGCTTTGGGGGTAGGCAAGTCAAAGCGTGCCTGACCCCAAACCCCCACAGGCCACCATGGGAGGGCACAACTCTTCAACTGTGCCTCCTTTTGTTTTACATGCACAAAGTGTCTCAAACACAAGCAGCCATAAAATTAAACAACCATTAGTGAGCTGTGTTGCAATGTTGTAGGTAGATATGTGGGCTCACACTGATTCTGAACTTTTTTTTCCCTACATATTTCCCAGCCTACATCCCAGCCTTTTCTGCTGTCCTCTGACACGCCAGTATGGAGCTGAAGTGCCTCCTACCCAATCTTCAGTTTCTCAGTAAGACTGACATTTGTTAATTTAGAGAAAAAAATTGTCCAAGTCCTTGAGCTACATTAATTTCACCTACCCATAATGCTACAATACACACTATCCTACTGAAATATAATATTATGTCTTTTGCATGGAGAACAATTTTAAAGACCTTCAAGTCACCAGCAAAATCCATCAGTTCTGATAAGAGGATGAGTTAAAAGAGTTTTCATGAAGAGAAAGCTATTTATAGTGGCGGAGTGTAACTACAAGGAAGAACTACTGATGGGCCTGCTTTATGAAATCTGTGCTTTGTTGTAACAATTATTGCCTAGAAAACCAAGATAAATAAAAATGGCACGATGGAATACTCAATGCAATTTTCAATCATTTTAAACAGAGATGCTCACAGATATGGCCACTTTCTTTTGGGACATTTAATTTAGTCTGTGCTTTGGATAAATGAGTTGAAATTATAAGCAATCATGAATTCCTACACATTAGGAAAGTAAAGATTTTTGAAGACAAATGAGGGTATCCAAAAGGAAGAGGAAATTAAGCTTTGATACAAAGTGACTGAACACTGGCTTCCTGCCTAGTATGCTGAAGAAATCGTAAGAGAACCAGAGGTTTTGATTATACTGGGTACCCCATTCCTCATGTGTTTATTCCATAATCTGTAAAAATGCCTGCAGTATACAAACCAAAGGGTAATTTTTTTCCCTCCCATTTTAGAACTACTTTTATATGTATACTGCCCTTAACATTAATTTTTAAACTGTGAAACCAAGCAATATTTTCAATGGCAAATGTGCTAAAATAATAGTAGCCAAATGATTTTTCTCAAATTCATAAATAGTCATCTCTTGGCTGGAAAAAGAAGCATAAAAAATTTCAATCAAAATGAAGTTAAAGTAATCACACGCAGATGGCATTAAAGTAATACCTTAATATGGAATCTGGGCAACAATTCTTATTCTTAAAATATCACACTCAAGAGATCAACATTAAAAGTAGTATTTGTTTGAAAAGTAAAATCTTTACATCAGTTTATTACTGAAACTCTTTCATTCATCCAATTGATTGCTTCTTCATGGAAACACCAGTTATGCTGTATTTCCTTTAATTCTGTGTATCCTGAGTAGGGGACCTTCCTCGTCCAGGGTAACTGCATCAGCTACACACTGGTGTTCTTTCTTTGACACAGGGATTCAGCAAAATGCCTCGCCAATGCCGCAAGGCAGTTGGGAGATAGTTCTTGGGTCTTTTGAAAAGATTTTTGATTATTTATTAAATCCGATCAAATAAAGGTATTTAAAAAAGAAACAGAGGTGTTACTGCTTTTTCTGTTTTGTCTGTGACATACATAGAAGTAAATAACTTCTTCATACATCCCAATTTCCTAACCAGCTTAGATCCTGTTGTCCCTGCACACTCTTTCCCTGGCCCTGGATACAAAGCTGACCATTTCATATGCAACTCCAAGTAGCTTCAAGATCAATTCAGAATGGACTTATTTTCAAATCAGCTACTGAATGCCCTGAACTGGCAGGGCTGGCCTATTATCTTCTTTTCTCACCCAGTTCTACTAAGGAAATAAATTAAAATCTTATGGTATCTCCCATCAACTAGGTCATATTACGTAATTCCATTCACTCAGTTGCTGCACTCTCTAAATCTTGTTGTGTAGCTTCATGAGAATCATGACATTTCTCAAAGTATCCTATAAATTACAGTAACCACTTAATACAGCCAGAGAGTACTACATTCAATAATGAAATGCTCATACTTAAGCAATAAAATCAAGATTAAATTTAAAACCCAAAATAAAACAAAAACCCAGACAAATTACTTCCACATAACTCAGTTATTAACTCTAAGTTACACAGTATCATTCCCATTCACAGCAAAATGCAACCATGTCATTAAAATGACCTGTCCATACAGGATTTTAAAGAATAAGCACCTTTCCTATTTTCATCAATGGAAGATAAATTAAATATCACTTCCATAACAGAAAGGACAAACTTGGCACTTTTCTGAAAGCACCTTCCTCACAATTAGTAATCCATAGAAAGAAAAAATATGAAAATCATCCTGCTATTATTCAATAAATTAGATAAAGATAAGTTTCACATTCAGAAAAAATCTATGTTTTTCCCTTGCCCAAAATAACCACTTTGTCTTCATTTCTGTTCTGCTTGGAGTTAACTGACTTGCAAGTCTCAGCAGTGATTTACCTGAACCTCTCCTAAAAACTATGAGAAGCAAAGAGCTCTCACATCCACGTTCCAGTCCAGATAAGTTTATTTTAGTGTAGGAAGTGTTTTTATTTTAGTGTAGAAATTACTAAAATTTCCACTACAAATTAGTAATATAAATATTATTTTAAAATAAGTAACATAAGCCACTTAGGAAAAAAATTGTATCAGGAACAAAATCAGAGTATTAAAAAAAAAACCCAAAGGTCATTATTTTTCCATTTAAGGTCAAGAAAATTCTACAATGTGAATTTGGTGAACTGAAAATTAAGTTAATGTGAAGCTTAAGCTAAGACCAGTCTGGCTTCTAATGCCGACTTAAAAAAGATTGGTTTGACAACAAAACCAAGCAAGTTATCAATCTTGGGGTTTCTTATAATTTGAAAGAAACAAGAAAATAATTCTTTACTTTGAGGGTGACAGAGCACTGGAAAAGGCTGCCCAAGAGGCTTTGTGGAGTCTCCTTCTCTGGAGATATTCCAAACCTGCCTGGATATGATCATGTGCAGCCTGCTCCTGGTGAACCTGCTTTAGCAGGTGATTGGACCACACGATCTGCAGAGGTCCCTTCCAAGCCCAATCTTTCTGTGATTCTGTGAAAAATAAACAAACCCACAGCATCTGGGATAACCTTCTAATTTTGAATGGTGTCTTTTCAATAGAACATAGAAAAGAATGGCATCAAGACTCCACAAAATAAAACATGACAGGGATTTAGGGAATGGAGTGTAGAGATGGCACCTCTTTCCATCCAAGGAATTGGCTCCTGCCCCATAGCAACTTGTAAGACAAACCATTAAGCAGGTTCATAGGAAGAAGAGAAAGGTACAGCAGAGAAAGTAAGAATCCAAAATGAAAGGGGAAAAAAGGTAAAATATCGATACCATGTACTACCAGTACCACCTTCTGAAACAAAAATGCATAATTTCTTTTTAAGCCTTGAAGATACAAGTAATCACTTATTTACACTTTGGTTAAAAGGCTAGAATGCAGAACGAGCATAAATGTGAATTTTAAATTAAGAATACTTTACTGAGAAGGGCAAGGGAGAATCCTCTATAGACACAATTAACAGAATTGCTTTAATACACTTAAAAGTTTTAACCTTTGTGGTCTTTGAAGTGAACAGTGGAACTGCATCTATTTCAGGTTTGTACCAAAGGGCTGTACTGCCCTGAAAAGTTTTACAGTGCCGTAAACTAATGAAATAAATTATTTTAATTTGGTTAGATCTATTTTCATTAACTGTATTACCCACTGAGGGAATGAGGACAAATTTTAATTTTACTAATGTATTTCAGTTCTGCATTACTTTGGCACTCAGTAATTGCAGTTCCTGCTCAGTGCTGCTCACTCGGCCATCTCGGGGCCACCTCTCTCCCAGGCAGGGAGGGCTGTGCAGGGGGAAGCTGTGGAACCACTGACTGTCACCACCCCAGGCTGGGCTGGCCATGACCAACTCCTGCCAAATTCCTATCGGGACTACTAAGGACACGGCACAGTAACAGCAACAAGCACATTATGAAAACAGAGGCCATTTTTGTTATAAACAAGTAGTGGGGATACATTATATACACCTGGACTAGAAAGTAAACATATGAGAAGATAAACATTTTTCACAGCATGAAGAAAGAAAACAAAGAAGAAAAAAAACACCAGACACATCCTTTTGACAAAATGCTTTTCAGGGCCATTAATGGATTTTCAGATGTCCTTACTTGACCTGCTGCCATGGACAGACAGAAGTCTACAAAGAATGAGATAATATTGTTCTGCCAAATATTTAGAAAACAGCCAATAAACTAACAGCAGTAATTAATTTAAAGCTTCCTACAGTATCTCTCTGCAATTTTATAGAGTATTATTTATATCTCTGGTATGGTAAATTCATTACCATAAATTACCATAACAACAGGATTATTTAAATAGCTTGGTCCAAAAGGGCAGAAAAATAGCAGTGTATGGTTACTAGCAAGTCAGCAAATGCCTTTCATGTGTGACAACACTTTTCAAAACGTTTCTGCAAAACAGAGTGGGTCTTGTAGCAGAGACAGAGTTGTGATATCTCACTCCATTCAGCGCTTGTCAGGCTGCACCTGCAGAACTGTGGCAAGTTCTGGCTGCCACAGCTCATGAAAGACAAGGATGCACTGGAGACCGTTCAGAGGAGGCCCATGCAGGGGATTAGAAGGTTGGAAAGCCTGCACTGTGAAGAAGGACTGAGGGAGTTTAGTCTTTTCTCCCCGGAGAAGAAAAGGCTCAGGGGGACCTCATCACATTATTCAAGTACTTAAAGGGTAGCTACAGAGAGGCTCTCTCTTCACAGGGACACAGATGGAGAAGACAAAGGGCTACAGGTACAAGTTGCATCAGGAAAGGTTTCATCTTAATGAAAGAGAGATTTGGTGGTGGTGGTTTTTCTGTTTTGGTTTAGTTTTGGTTTTTTGGGAGTTTTGTATTATCAGAACAATCAATCACTGGAAGAATCTCCCTAAAAACGTAATAGAATCTCCATCACTGGAGATGTTCAAGACAGGATTGGACAGGGTGCCAGGTAGTCTCACCTAGGCTCTCCTTCCCACAAAAGGCTGGACTAGGTATCTTCCAACATGGGCTGTTGATTCTTTTAATTTCAGACCAGTCCATCATCTGTCTGCTTATATTTAAACATCTCTGAGAGTGAGTGTTTGAGTGTGAGGATATAGACACCTGAACATGATGCATGTCTCTTTCTATAATAATTAAAAGCCATGAGTATTTTTGTAAAATTACCATTTCTGGCTTTGGTTTGGCTTTTTTTTTTTTTTTTAATTTTAATGTGGACACATATGGAGTTACATTCTGCCACTGAATTCTTATCTACACAGCAGCATATAACTGAAAGTAGACTGTAGCCCCCAACTGTCTCACCTATTTAATACACAGTACGAAATGACATATTATTTTTGAAAGGAGAACAAGATAGATGCCAGCATGAAACTGTGTTTATAAAAGCATCACCACTACAGCTGTCCCCAAGCAATAAAGCTGTTTATTCCAGACTCCTACCTCATATAAACTGAAATCCTCAGCACTGAAAAACAACTTCAAATCTGTTCATGACTCTGAGACAAATAAGAAGAGTCTTCTCTCTCCAAAATATACAATTATGGTCATGTCCAGAAATGTCCACTTTCTATGAAAGTGCACAGACTTATAAATTCCACATTAGTATTTTCTTAACACTAATACATACTGCATTGGTTGCATCCTGAAATTTGATTCTATCTCTGCACATACTGATGCATTCAGCATAAAAATAAGTCTTTCTCTTTAAGGCTTCTTTGTTTCTGTGGTTATTCACAAACATTCAGAGAATATTTAACAAATATCTGTATTAACTTATTCACATCTAAGGTTTATACAGGAAAAGCCAGATATTCTTCTGAATTCAGGAGACATGAAAACTCTTCTATGGGTCTAGGTATTATAAGTCTACATAAAAATCAGAAAAAGATGAAGATAGGACTTAAAAATCAAATTACTTTTAAATATGGAAATTGTGATTAGATTTAGAAACCTGGATCAGAATCAAGCCAGATCCAAAGTCAGATCTATACCTAGAACAGACCTGTGATTCTGATTCTCACCACCGAAAAACACGATGAAAATTTTAACCTTAAAAGCAGAAACCATAAACACAGAGAACTTCCATGCCCATCATAAGAGTTTGCTTTCCCCTTCCCTGCCCCATTTTAAGCATTCTGATATGTAACCCAGAACCAGCCCCAGCAATCCCCCAGACTGAGAGGTGTCTGTGGGAACGGGGCCCTGAGCAGCAGCAGAGCCTCAGCTTGGGAGCAGCTCAGCAGGTCCAGCCTGGGAGGGACCAGCTGAGCTCATGCACGCCTCAGCTTGATGCAGAACTACACCCCAGTGGTAAACAACAGGAGTTTGGACAGTTTTTTGTAGATACTCACATTATAATCACCGAAATACAGGTTTCTCATTTTGGAGCTCACTATGCATAGCATTTTTTCCTACCTAATAAATGCAACTGAGGGAGAACACTGAAATAAGTCTAGAGAATAATTACTTAACTGTGGTCCCATACAGATCAGAGATACCCCAATACCACAGCGGTCTTATGGCAAGTCAAATACTAATAGAAATTGTGTGCGAATTTTGACCATATTACGTATACAAAATATTCTGTAAAGGTGATTAGTCAAAGAAAAAAGGAGAAAATAAGTAAGGAAAACATTATTACATGTGAAATTAGTAACAGCTCCAAGATGTCAGGGTGCTCTTCTGGCAGCCAGACAGGGCATTTGGCTGTCTCAGACCACTGCCCTTGCTGAGCTGTAATTGTCCCTCCTCATGCTGAGTGCAGGCTCAGAAGCCAGCACTTGACAGCTTACATTTCATCTGAGCATTTGAGCTCCTGTGCTGAAATAGCTCACATCTTGCCAATCTAAAGAAATAAAGGGAGCAGTCAATACCTAATTACCTGTAGCAGCACCAGCTAAGAGAAAATATTCTTGGGCCAAAACAAGCTTTTCACCATCTTCATAGTTCAAAATTCAGAATAAACAACTGCTGTAGCCCTTGGGCTGTTGACAGCCCTACCAGAGTGAAGCCAGTGTGATCACAGGGCCAAGAACCATCTCAAATAGAAAAAAACCTTTATTTGCAAGTGGATATGGAACTGGGGAGACTTTGAACTCTCGCAGGGGCACCTTGAGGTCTTCCAGCCAACTCTCTGATTAACATAAACCTGAAGTGAATCCTCCACCAGTGCACTGGTCACTTCTTCTACCTGCCCCTGGTTACAGCTAGGCCAAATTACTCAATATTGAATCATGTGCCAAGCCAAAACCAAGCAAACACATGACATTTGGTGACATTTACTCGTCCCATGATCAGCCTCAGAGTGTTCTTGCCTCGTTTCACAAACCCTGGGCAGCCTCATGGTTACACACACATATCCCCCACCGTTCATACAGGACCTCCACTGATGACCCCCCAAAAAGATAGCTCTCTGCATTATGCCTAGAGCTCTGAACACGTGTATTTCTCTATCTTTGTGACAGGAATCCTTTATAGGGAACACGATAAGCTTTAAAACCATCTTTGTATTTTATAATGTATATGCTGCCATGGTTCTATGTTCATTAAGGCTGTTATCACAAGAGACAAATTATCAAGTGCACGGTCCTTGGAAAGAGAGGAAAGCAATAGACTCTACCCTGACATTTTACAGAGCAATGGATAACCAGTTAAAAATGATTCCTCCAACTTAAGCCTAGGTATTCCTTTTTCCAAATCTTAAAGCCCAACTCCTTATAACAACAATTATTTTTACTGCAGTTTCAACCTCTACATGAGGGGAGTTTGAGAGGGAGCCTCCACCCCTGAGCCTCCTCATCTTTGGGCCATGAAACAGAATTCACAGACTCTTCCACTGCAGTTACAGTCATTTTATTAAAAATGACAGTTTTATTTAAAAAATTACAGTTTTATTAAAAAAGTAAAACCTAGGGAAAAAAAGCCAAAATACAACTGTCAAGACAAGAAGAAGCACAAAAGAGGTACACTAGTGAAAACAGAAATATATACACTAGCCATAACACTATGAAACATTTAGAAACAAACAAAACAAATGAGCTGCATTGCTGCCTTTTTCTTAAGGCATGAAATAGAAACAGGTTTTTTGTTGTTAAATGAAAATTTGAAAAATCCACATTAAAATTAGTGGTTTAAATTCATCAACCTACCTCTGAAGCTTTGATTTTTTTTTTCAGCTGACGGTGCTGAAATGTATTAATTTATAGTATCCAAATGTTTGAAGAGAGCATATTCAATCGTATTAAAAGCAGGCCTTATTTTGCTGAAAATACAAGCTGAAGGCAGGTACTCTACAGCTGGAGATACAAGACCCATATGCTACTGCCACGTCTGATCCTGCTGCAACAGGAACCAGAGAAACTGTACCAGATTACTCTGGACAGATGTCATGAACGAAAATAACTTAGGGAAGTGTTCCACACAGCACATTTCTGCACAAGAAGACAGCAGTAAGCTTCTCTTGCCATTTCAGAATGCATTTGAGTTGCTCTAGTCTCTGGCTTTTACTGGATACCAGAAAGCTACAGGGAACTTAAGAATCAGACATGTACTTCAGCAATAACTATGAAGTTTTACTGCATTTCCTATCTTGTTTTCATGCACTGATAAATACAGATATAGACCAAATACATAAATGTATATATGTGTATTGATTTACATATAGTTTTAACTGGACCAAACTTCTTGTATTTGAAAATCTGATCAATTGCTTCATATTTAAGTGGGGCTGTTTTATGATTTCCTCTCCTGCTGTCCTCGCACCCATTCCCAACCAGCTGAGCAAGGAATATACTGTTTCACTTCAAGGTGTCTATTTGCTGTCAGTTTCAACAGTTACTACTAAAACAACACTGACCACCTGAGAAAAAGTTTCTGTGTATCTAAACTCAAGGAATCGGTAAAAACTTTAACTATTTCACGAATTCCCTTTCATGCCTCCCTGGTATGAAACAGCATGAGGCCAGATTTGATCAGGGCCCAAGCAAGTCTTGAGGTGAACTGAGGAAAAAAAGAGCTCTCAAATAAAAGTGACATTACCATATATATGAATAAATTTCAGAGAAAATAAGATTTTTCAACTATTCTTTAAAGTTTGCTTGCTGTGGGGAAAAGGAAGGTGTTGTGGAGGGCAAGGCAAAGAATAAAAACCAACTTTTTCTTTTTTTAATATATTTCAGAACCAAATTAAAGATTGCACTTTTTTTTCCCCTAGAACTTGACAATCTGTAAGAAAAAATTAATTGAGTGAAAGAGTGAAAAATACAATGACAGAATCACACAATGGTTTGGGTTGGAAGGGACCTTAAAGATCACCTATAGTTCCAACCCCCCTGCCATGGACAGGGGTACTTTCCCTAGACCAGGTTGCTCAGAGCCCCATCCAACCTGGCCTTGATGGGATGGGGCATCCACAACTTCTCAGAGCAACTTCTTTCAGTGCCTCACTGCCCTCCTAGTGAAAAATTTCTTCCTTATATTTAATCTAAACCTATTCTCTGTCAGTTTAAAGCCATTCCCCCTTGTCCTATCAGTACATGCTCTTAAAAGAAGTCCCTTAAAAATCCTTACCTTTCTAAATGTATTCTGAAACTGAATTTGCGTTCCCAGCTTCATAGCGGTGAAATGATTCTTTGGTACAGTGTTTCACATAACTTATCTCATGGGCTTGAGAAATACCAAAAGTTACTGAGAAGCACATGGATCCTTTGGAGAACCAGAGGGCTCTGGAACTAACTGGGAACAATTGCTAGGCAGATATAGCTAACCAGCACATACAACCAGAAGACCTTAAAGGACTCGTAAAGCAGACAATCTTTTCCATTTATTTGATGTATCACTCTAATTTACTAGAGCCCAAGTAAAACTCAACAGATATGAGCAAAAGCAATTACTGCCAGGAATTTTAATGGGCTTCATACATTCCTCCATTTTTAGGTGCTAAAACCCAGACATGTTTACAGAAGTACTTCTGTAACACCTGCTTGAACATATCTAATTCTATGCCGTTATTAATCCCTGCTACAGTCGTTTATAATGGTTTCCTAGAAACAATGTCTCATGTTGCTTCATCTTCAGAATGAGCTGTGATGCTACAGTATTACAGTTTGCTCCCCTCTGCTGTTTATAGGAAATTATGTGTTGTCCACAGAAAAATAATTGTACTTCTTTGGCACATCGCACCTTCGAAATGTAATTCCAGTGAATGTTCATTTAGGTTAGAAGGTGACAAAGATCCCCCTGGAGTTCTTTTTTGCCTTCTATTCAAAAGGAAGAGATGAGGCAAGCTTTGAGAGAAGTAATTTGAGCCGAGCCAGAAGAGCCTTCCTCCAACAAGTCTCTGGAGTCTGCAGGATGAACCCAGTGTTTTCTACCACCTTCTCTAAAGAGCCATGAAGGCGGGTTAGATCAGGACTGTGAATACCCCTGGTATCTGTAATGGGTTCTGCCCAAACCTTCTGCCAAGGTTTCTTGGCACTAATAAATACTTGGTGCCAGACCTGCTGTCTGCTGCTCTTTATGCCCGTCCTGGCAGGGTGCACAGAGCTCTGCAGCCCCTCCACGGCTCTGCCGAGCACACGGGAGCACAACTGCAAGCTGCTAAATTAATTGATTATGCCAGATTGCAACCTCATTGCTTGGGCTTCCTCTTCTCAGAAGTGAAGGTTTAACCAGTGCGAAACCAAATCCCACAGAGGATACTGAAGATATTAAAAAAGCCAAAAGGTGTGGAAGAATATCTCTGTCTGCAGCTACACCAGGCCCTTCCTTTCTTCCCTATAGTGCATCCCACTGTCCCAACACACTTTCTTCTCCTGTATGTATCCTGCTAAACATGTGTCAATCTAATTAATTATCCTGCTGATAAGAAATTGCAAAAGCATCCTGACCTTCCAGGTACATGCAGAATCATTAACATATTCAAAGAATAAACCCTCTCTCAAAAAAAAACACAAAAAAACAAACCACCACTACAAACAAACAAAAACCAGAAAACTTCCTCTAAAGAAACATCAAATTTACAATTTCAAACTGCAAACAATTAACTCTGGTAACAAATATGCTTCCAGTTTACCACTATTGGCAAATTATTTACCTAAATGGTGAACAAATTGAACTAGTTAAGCTGTTCAGAGACTAAAATCAACATAAAGCTTAGTATGAAACACCATATATTAAAATTTCATGTACCCGACATTTTACAAGATGATCACTATTAAGATTTCTAATCCAACTTCTTTTGCTGAGACAACAGTTTCATTAACTGCCATGGTGCAGATCTAATGATGCATGGAAATATGTGCCTCAAAAACATCAAACAACAGAACCGACACAGGAGGTGCCTTCAAATCTGGGCACCGACTCCATTTCAACACAGGCTGATAGAGAGACAGCAGCTCACTGCACCAACCTAACACTGCATCTTCTTGGAGAAAGGAACCCTGGCATTAAATGTGCAGAGCAAAGAATAGAAGGACCAAAGACAGATCTTTTCCTCATAGAAAATGTAATCAATTTGCAGATAATTACAAGACATAAAAATAGTTAATAGCTCACATTTGGGAGGCTGTTTAGGGTTTTTTTTATACTCTGTGATATTATTTAAGATCTTTTTAAATTAAGAATGGGGTTAAATAAAGAATGTTTAGATTATGATACAATTTGGCAATGCTGGACTTCAAGTATCACTAAGGGATTTGTGGGTGAAGGAGAGCAGTCCCAGGACACCAGCCCAGTGCTGGATTATAAACTTCCCCTCCATTCACACACTACACTGTAACAAAGCCTGGGCTGTGTCAAATAGCAAATTTCATTTTGAAGCTCTTCTGTATAAAGCAAATTCTGGGTTTATGCCCTATTCCTGTAAAATAGAAAATTTGAACATTTTGGTTCAATGCAGAAATTCAATATTTTCATGCCACATTGCATAAAGAAGAAAAATGAGGTAATAATCCTACATATGCACTACCCTACATATGAGCTTGCTGTTGTATTTCCAATTTCCATATTAAAGACACATTTTCTGGATACATTTGAAGACATTTCTTTGAAAATTTCAGGCATATACAAAGACATGAAGTGACTGCTCGGTAATTTGAATTTCAGACCTTTAAACCTCTGTGACTTCCAGCTTATTAATGAATAAATAAATAAATAAATAAATAATAACCACAAACTAGAAGTAGTGTCTCAAAAGAGCCTAAGATAAAAAGCAATATAAATATACACTAAATAAATAAAACATTGTCTTCAAATTTGTAACTACTATGTTTCATGGTGTTAAAAATAACAAGCATTTAAAATTGCAGTTCCAAAACTGACCCACATTCAAAACTGACCCCTACCACAATGGTAGGGTGTTTATCAAAATAATACAAATTAAAATAACCCTGTTGGTATCAGTTGTGAAGAACAGCAGCACTCCATATACTATATGAATGTGTTTATGAACTCAAATATTAAATAATTTTCAAGTGTCCATCTCAGTCTTCATGCAGGTTTTTTGGAAGCAGAAGGAATCCCACACAAATTTAGTCAGCATTCTGCTGGTTCTTCTATCACACTTGGAGAACCTATGTCAGGTAAGAATACACTTCTTTGTCATAGCTTGGAGTAGCATAAAGATTAGATTGATAAAGTAATATATATATATACACATATATATTACCTGTTCTTGCCTCTCCAGCCACTTGTCCACCATGGGATGACTGGCACTTAACGATGAACGAGCATTGTCTCTCTGAAACTGGTTAGACCAGCTACTAGTATCTCGTGGTAGGCTTCTGTAGTTTTCATCTTTCTAGTTTAAAAGAAACAAAAAAGTGTCTTATAAAAAACAACCAGTCCTTGCACATTAACAATGCAGCTGGTTATTACACGAATACAAAAGGAAGGCTGGACCCAAGGGCTGGACCCACGGACAGCAGGACTGCTCGGCCACTCAAGGGCAAGAGCTCCCCTTCCTGCCAGGGATGCCCAACTGAAGCCTTGCTGGAGTTGTAGATCTTGCACCCACTCAGGCTTCCCTTCCTCTTTTTCCAACCTCAAACCTCCAGTGCCCAGATTCTGAAGCACATACTCAGCAAGGCTTTCAGAGCATCGTGCTCCTCAGGTTCGTTCTCACTGAGAGCAAATGTACCAAATGAGCCCATTCACTGACAGCTACGGCCACCACATGATTTTCCCAAGTCTCTGTATGTAATCAATTTTACAAACAAAGCAGTCTCACTGCTCCAGGTATCATCCTTTAGACCAGAATAGCATGCTGTAGAGTTCAAAACTTGAATTTATTATTCCACATAATAATGCTTTGCCTGGTTTGCCTGAAGGTATACAAATAAAGTCACATTTATAGAACAGCAGCAGATGGAGATTGTGCTGACAGAGATACATTGATCCTACTGAGACTGATAATTTTTCTCTTTCTTTTTAATTGATGAATTTGTCTGCACATCTTTCCTACAAGCTGTACAAATTCTTCAGCTTCTAAAGGTTATTAGTCCTTACCCAGTCTGATCACTAAAAGCCAACAAAAGCACAGACGTAGTTTCTTAATGATGGGAGTTACCTTTAGCCTAAAGTCAGTGTTACTGATAGCTTACATAGCTTAGTTCCTTCCAACTGAAATAATACATGGAGCTGAAATTCTGCTTAGCTCTTCAAAAGAGGATTATAAATATTCTATAATATATATAAGCATCCTTCCTTCAGAAGCAGAGTATTTTTTCCAGTCAATGTTTGTCTATCTTCATGCCAAATCAGATAATTTAGAGAAAGTATCTATTTTTAAAACAGGATTGTAGTCCTACATATTTTGCAACACCACCACTTTTAGGAATCTAAAACCCTCTAAAATAATAAACAAACACCAGTGCACATTTGCAGTTGAAAGTTATTATTTTCTTTATTTATAGCACAGAGATTTTTGACCCCCTTCTTAAATCAATACTTCATTCCATCAGCATGAGTACTTCCTTTCCCTTTTTGCCATACTGATATTTCTTTGGCGTGGAACAATATAAGTCCAATATTCTAGATGGAGCATCAATTCCCCTACAATTGTCCTTCACAACTTTGTTTCTTGTAAATATATGACAGGCCTTGCTAAGAAATTCAGATCTTAGTATAACTGTGAAATACAGCAGTTTTCAAAAGCTTCCTGTGCAAGACCAATCTCTTCCCAGACATATCAAACCTAAGCTTTCTTAATTGATGACAACTTCTTTCCTTGGAAGACTTTGTAGTTTAAAGTAAGTCTTCCATTTCAAGACATTAAAGCTTAAATTCAACCGGCACAACATAACCTTGTAAAAATATGTTTGCACGGGTAACCAGCCTAACAAATAGCCATCATAAATTACTTTACCCTGCCACAAATGAGTAAAAACTTTGTGTGTTTCAGCAACTAAAAACAATCCAGTTTTCCAGTGCTGGTTAACCACATAGCAAACTAGAAACTTGCTCAGTGTCTTGCTCAGAAAGGGGAAGTAGAAGTCAGTTTTGTACAACTGTCCCTCAGCAAAGCCATAAAAGCCATGGAATGGTGTGTACAAATTGATTTTTTCCTGTTGGTTCTCTTATTCAATTCTTCTCTTCAGGTGACAGGGGCGGCACAGTTCATATAAGCCAAAACAATTTCTCTTGTTCAAAGTGGTGTGCAGGTATAACAACAAAATCATAATCTGACAAAGAAGTAACAAAAAATCATTTTATGCACAAAATCACCCATACAGTTGGTGCATGTGTTATTGTCACCTAACAATAACTTACTGTCTGACAGACCATCACTCAGTCTGAATGAACAGAAATTTCTTCCTATGTAACAAGGTGTTTTCTGTATTTCTGTACTTTATAGATAATTCCAATTTTTATAGATTCACATTTACAATGCTCAATAGAAACTTTTTAGAAAGACGTTTTTATTTATAAAACACAAAGACGACTCTCCACACAGCATCCATTACGCCTGCACAGGAGTGTTTGGCAAGAGCAAGAGAGAAGGAAAGATGTTCATCTAGGGATGTGTTGCTCTTCAATCATTCAGTCACCAGGTCTCAGAATCACATTGGACAGTCACATTGCACAAAGTTTATACTGGAAATTTGTGCTGTAAAAAGTCTCAAGTGTCAGAGCACACAATGTAAGTGAAATTATCTAAGCTAAGAGAGGTAAATTAGGCCTCTGTTTTGTGTACCTATACTAATGTCAAGAATTTTGCAGAGTTTATGCCTAATATTATCTGTGTGGACAGGAAGAGTACATTCAATCCCACCTACCAAAATATTTCTGCTTGTAGCCCACTTCTTTAGAAGATTGCCTCTCTCCTCCTAAGTCTTAAATCAGCTCATTTTATACAGAAGGCATCCACATCACTCAGCAAGTTTTTCTGACAGCAGAAATAAATGCTTTAATGGTAGAGAGATGTGGTTTCTTTAACTTTTTTTGTTTCTCAGCACTTTCACCTCTCACCTTTCTTCAGAGGCTCAAAATAGTGCTATCATCAGATTGGAATAAAATACCAGTGCTGCAATCACACACACAGTCATGTTGGTGTTAGCCAACCAGTGAAACATCAGATCAACCAGACACAGACAAGTCCCCCACTCCTTTCTTTGTCATTTCTTTTTGGCAGACAGCTCTCCCTGTAGCCCACAAGTGGCAGCACGGGGACAAGCACCAAGCCAGAGGAGGAGCACAGGGATCAGCACTCTCAGCACTGCCACATCCCATCCTTCTCTCAGACACCTGAACCACACAGCCTGAAGGTGCTCCTGGCTACCTGTAACCACATCTAGGCAGGGGTTTCCATTACTGCCGCTGCCAGAGCTAATTCACAGATAGCTGTGCTGACAAACTACAGAGGTGCAGCTGAAAAACATCACTGCAGCTTAGACACTGGGATTTACTGAGCCAGCTGGGATGCTGTCTGTTATTTAATAGATATATTGTTTTGGGATTTTTTGTGTAAAATACTCAGTTGCTAATCCAGAAAGCTGTACTTGCCTTCAGCATGATCTAGCTGTAGCACACATGCTCCCCACACCTGTCTGAAAAAGGTGTGTGTCACTTTTAGCTACAGTACCATAAAGGAGAAGATTTCACAGTACAGAAGCCATCAGGGTAACACAGGGAATTCTCATTTCTTCTGGAAATGCAGCTGTAAGCCCTTCTGGGACCCGGGCTGACATGCGTCATCAGTTACAATTAAATGCCCTAATTTTTTTAAAAAGAAGTTTCTTCCCCAAACATCTTTGGGGACCATGGGCCATGTCAGCTTTATCATGTTTGAAATGGAAATTGATCAATAAAATACTAAAACTGCCAAGTCATAATACCACCACTACATTTAACTGCAGCATTTTGGAGTAATTTTAATGAGGACACATAATCTTAACACTTTACGATTTAGTTCAGCATGGTGTCCCTGTGGGGCTTTGCTGGAGGATTGGGTGAAAGGGAACAGGAAAAATGAAGCAATTTTGCTATACTTTTAATTTCAGATGATTTGCAACATATAACAAGAGCCTCATCAAAGACTCTGCAGCTTGTAGAAGAAATGATGCATTAGAATGATCTGTGTACTTCAATTACTGCCTGTCAGTGCATAAACTCACTTGTAATTTTAACCTGCACTTGTACCCCTGCATCACAACCCAAAGTTCTCCAAACAGTGTGGTGACAGTTCCACATCTGCTAACTCATTTGCCACTTTCCAAATAGTGAAGAAATTGGGTTTTCCCTTTGTTTCACCTCCTGCATGGCTAAAACCTGGCAAATTTTGGCTGCTTATTTAAAAAAAAAATACTACACTAGACAGCATTACAACAGGGGCAAAATAGATTGAAGACCTCTTCAAAGTAATTCTCTGAAAGACGATTCAAAAATGCAAACCAAGTTTTTACTTTAATTATTTCTACAGCAAATAGCCCACGTCTCCTTTAGGACAGTAACTAAGAGAGATCAGTTTGGGCACTGATCATTTTTTGCTGTCCAGTCTTTTTCCATGTATCCTATGCACTTAGGAAAAGGCTGCTTGTTTGTAGGGTTTAGTTCCTTGTGATGGCCTCAGATTGGGGATAAGATTTGTGATGAGAGAAGAGACTTTGTTTAGTCTTTTGAGGTCATAATTTCACTTGAAAGATTTCAGGCAAATTCATGTCTACAAGGGCAATTATTGTTGAATCACTAATAAAGGCAATAAAGGTTGCTCTTCTTTCTTTTAATGCTCCACTATGACCATGTCAGACCCTGAACCATTTGGTGTCACTCTCAGACAGGATGCTAAAAGCTGTTATTACCAAAACATTCACACAGTTAATGTAAGTAACTCTGTCTGGAGAAAACATCTATTTATAAATGTAGTAATATACACATAGACCCATTTTCTATGCTATCTGATGGTCTAGCAAACAGATTCCTGCAGTTTTGCATTTGGTTGAGGTTTTGTGGTTGCTTTTAAACTGGATTTTAGACAAATAAATATGGAATAAGACTAAATGGATCCCCATTTCTTAAAAAAAAAAAAAAAAACCAACACCAAAACCAAAAAACAAAGAAGGCTGCACAAATAATGTCTATTTTATATGGAAAACACATTACATATGGAAAATTATTTCAACCAAAAGAGGCAGTGCATGAACAGAAATTCCATCAAAAAACCCAAACCCTACTTACATAGATATCAGACTTGGAATTATTCTCTCTATTAACATAGCATCTTTTAACAACAAATCTCCCAAATCTCAGTCGTTTACCTCCAAACTAATTGTACCAGTCACTTCCTACAACTATCCATATATCATAAGAAACTGACACCACTGCTTGGGTGATTTTCCTTTTGCTCGCAGTAGATTCAGTTTTCCAAGGCTGCTCTTTTTCTGATGTGTACTGAGGAATATGACCCCAGAAGCTGCAATAACCCAGATACAGCCCAGCCATTTAGTGTATGGAAGAAGGAATGAGTTACAGTCACCCAGTATCAGGAACCTTTGATCTCAGGGCATTCTCCAAGGAGTAAAGTAAAAGAGGACTCCCACATTAAAGAATTACCACAGCTTCATGCCTCCCATCAGCTCTGACCTGGAACACAGGTCATCTCCAACTGGTAAAAACTGATTTGCAGAAGATACAAATATAGTCTAATAAAGAACTTGCATGCCCTATTTATGGTGAAAAGAGATGAGAAGAATGACCACTCTACATTTATTTGGATATTTTCAGAAAGACTTGTCTCAGAAATGACCCTCTGTATAGCTCCATGAAAGGAATTAATGTATTATGCTTCTAGAAGAGCTCATTAGATGCCAACAAGGAAAAAAGCAATTGAAAAGCCAGTGTTCTGCTTAACTTCTATCACCTTATACTCAGAAATTCCCAGAGTTGTTCTATTCCAATTTATATATTCCATGTTATCCTTTGACTGACAAGCAAAGCCTGACCTTAAAAAAAGCCATAACTACGGGCCATGATGAACAGACAGTTTTCTGTGCAAGTGGTGTTATATGCAAACATTTAGTGTCAGAGAACATGGGCTAAATTAAGAGTAAATGAAAAAACACGATACTGCTTATCCAAAACATTCTGTTGATCTCTCTTGTTTATAACACAAAAATGAAAAATGTCATGATCTCTGCACGTACACATGCAAAGCCAGAAGTTTACAAACAGTGTGCGCTGTTATTTCTCAGACAGAAGGACAGGAAAGAAGCTGCTTCTTCCATTCACTCTTTACTTATTAATTTCCTAATAAACCCCCACAAGGGATAATGCAAAACAACTCAAATAACACACACAGCAGTTTATATTCAGTAATTATAATTCAGAAACAGGATTTTATTTCTGTAAGCTTAGCTAAAAAGACATGGCTTTCCACGGTTCCATTTTAGAGAAAAATAAATGAACCAGTTAAGTTAAAGTGTCATGAAGCTACAGTTCTGATTCCTCTACACATTATACTTAGAAAACCATTTCTCCTTCTACTATTTTTCATTCAAGTGAATATTCTCTTTTGCTGTGCCACTTTTAAGGCATCTAAAGAGATTTTTATAGGTATCCACCTATACATGAATCTATCTGGGTATCTGTTTAAATGCAGTAACATAATTATGCACAGTTCTGCAATTTTCACCAGGTATTTGCTTTTGTACCCAAATTTATACAATGTTTTATGCCAATTTGGATTTAGAGAAAATATAATTTGTAAATTTGTTTATTTTAAGTGTTGACATAAGTCATTTGATTCTTTGGGAGAGGCAAGAAATTTAAGAAGGAAAAAAAGCATCTAATAAATTTATTTCAAAGTAGGCTCTGAAAATAGGATTTAACAAATAGAATGACAATATTAAATATAAATGGGAAGCTAAGAGAAACAGGAAGAAAGGAGGTATAGGAAACTTCATAAGGAGTTTGTATTTAGATCTTGAAATGAAGAGTATCTTATAAACCACCAGCAGTAGCCTTTTAAGTGTTGAGTAGATGATTCTTAGTCGGCCATACCACTAAAATGCTGCAACTGGATGTCTGTATGTTTAGAAACTTGCATCTGATGTTCTGAAATGAAGAAAGGAGGCTGGTATATGAAGTAACCAGTCTGTCTTCTCCGACTAATGAAACTGATTCTCCCCTTTCTTCATGACATTGGCCAGCATGGAGAAGAGCAGGTGTTTCAGGTCAGAAGCACAAAGGCAATGCCCCAAATGCCCCAATGCATTTCTAACCTTTGGAAATAAAAAAATCCACTAAACCTGAAATTCTAACTTTTTTTTTTAACTTACTCAATCTTTTATCAACCTTCTCTTTCAGGCCCAATCTTTCACCCTCAAATCCAGGGAGAGCTGCAAAAGCATAAAAAATTCAAACCAACAGAGACAAACACTTAAACAAGGGAATTTACAAAGCACACACTCCCTCAGAAGAATGGCAGAGGAAAAGCCTTCAATTATCCTATACCATGTACTTGAGAGCTTTCTGTTTTCAGTATAGCTCTCACTGGCTCTCAGAGAGGTGCTGTACACTGCATTTAGTGAAGTGAAAAGACAAACAACCCGTGCACATTCCACCACTCCTTTATCACGGGTGAGAGACTCGCTCAGCCAGACCCTCCTGGGCACTCCCAGCTGGTGATGCAGCACCACGTCCCCCCACACACGGAGCAGACATTGCTCACCCAGACACTGCCCTCCCTTAACTCAGACTGAGACATGGGATAGCACAGCACTGGCACCAAATACACGTTCTTCCTACCTTACTGAAGAGGAACAAAGGCGGTGTGTTTAACAGACCTGCTCAGCCTGAGCGCAGAAGTGGAAAAAACTCACCAGCTCTCAGATCTGGCACTGATAATCTGTCTCTTTAGGGGGACGGAGAGGAGATCTGACAGATGGGCATCCACAAATGGATGACTTGGGGCAAAAAGAGGTAAAACAACAAAGGAGATGGAGAAAATTACACCTTCACTTCGGATTTATTGTTTTTGTTGTTGGCTTTTTCCCTGCTTAACACACGTGGTCATGGCTGACTTTTGGATGCCAACAGCTGAATCCTGTCCATGTACACTGTCCTGAGCAAACAGAAAAGCATAGCACCAAATGATGCACACTGGCTGTTACCTCAAGGATTTTTCACTTCGTGTCTCTTATTCCCAGCCTGCTGGTGATGATAAGAAACATTGTATTTGTTTTCACGTTTCGAAAGTCAGGAATTTTGAGCTCTTACATAGAGTTTTTATTGCATTAAAGTATCACCAGCTGCTCTGCTAAAGAAAGTCAGACAATTCTTCATGTTATTCAAGAAAGCACCTGAGGCAAAGGGCACATAAAGAAATAGGAGTTATTCCATCAAAACATAAGAAAACAACTTTCTTATTCTGAGAATGATCGAACACTGGAAGAGGTTGCCCAGAAAGGTGGTGCAGGCTCCCTCCTTGGAGATGTGTATACTCAAAACCTGACTGGACACAGACCTGAGTAACCTGCCCTAGCTGCCCCTGCTTTGACTGAGCAGGCTGGACCAGACAATCTCCACAGGTACCTTCCAACTTCAGCTGGTCTGTGATTCTGTGAAAGTCATGAATTTTACACGCTACCCAGGACAAAAACAACACATACTACGTTGATTTTATATTGCACTCTCTTTGGGTACAATTCCTCTAAACTATTTAATCATCGTGTAACAAGCTGCCAGCAACAAGTTACCATCACAAAGTAAGAAAACTGATGCACGTAACTTTCGTTTTCTTGAATTTCCATTAATCTGTCTCCTGTAACATATTAAAACACTTTACTTCATTACCTGTGGATAACTCACACTCATTTTCCTTTCCTCTCAGTCTATGCAAAATCACATCTGAAATGACAGAAAATGTGACCATCTCACTGAAAAGAAAACAAACCCTGCTCAAATATATCTGGATGAAGATATATTCATGGTTATTGAATCCCTCAGAACTTCTGTCTAAAACGCTGCATTTTTATGTCAAAAGCAGGAAGCTGTATTCATCGTGTGGGGGTTTAAAACCCATCATGACAGAGATGCCAGGCTCTTTGCAGATATCCTGAACTTCTGAGCGGATTCAGCTGTATTACAGCACTTTTCCAATATTGTTCACCCAGTACACAGTACCTCCCTTCTGAAGGAGTAAGAGACAGAGACTAAGGTTCCCAAGAAGCATCACCAACACTTCAGTCTCTTGCTCCCAGAATGATGTCCACTCTTTTAGTCCACGGTCTTCCCTATTCAGTTTAACAGATTTACACTCTGCCGATCAGACTTCCTGGTTATAAAGTGACACTACCACACAATTCTAATACAGAGCTCTTCGATTCTCTGAATTATACTCAAATTCTATTGAAATACCATGTCTTTGGTGACAGTGACAAAGCAAACTTCACTAAGCTGTGCTTAAAAGGACTCCAAGCTAAATGAAATTAATTTTCACTTTAAATTTGATTTTGAAACTGAAATACCATTATTGCTGAAGCTTTAAAAAAATGCATGCAAGCTTTTCTCCTATCTAAACACATCTCATTAGAGAAATATTTTTTAATTCTGTTTACAAAGAGGATTAGAAAGCATTGCATCTTTCACATAAATATAAAACCCTGCAACCTGGCAATTTGAAAATTTGTACTCAACCTGTGGGAACAGCAAAAATACCTGCAAGAGGAGATGAAGGAAACACAATGCTTTGCAGGTAAGGTAATTGACACTAGATGAGATTTAGACCACTCACATGAAGTTTCAAATTCTTTCTCTGCAGTTTATAGAGCCCAAAACAATTAGGTTTCCAAGTAGGAAGAAAGCATATCCTAGAAAAAAATTATTATTATTCCTACAAGGCACAGAGATATTCCACCTCAAAATACATATATGGACAAACCCATTTAACAACAAATAAGCAAAAAATCTGGCTGCTGACTAAACAGCAAAGACAAAAAGCGAAGGGAAAAAGCAATTACAAAATGATGTGCCAAGTACACTGAGTTATGAGCTTGCTGTTGCTGATCCGCCCCACAGAGCACGTTGTGTGCCATTTGCTTTGCTGCAGGTGGCTGAACCCAAGAGCCAGAGGCACAGAAGCCCATGCACAAACATTTTTCTCTCTCTTCAGCTCTCCTTTTTAACCTACATTTTCAACTCTTTCTGCTGTACCAATGTTGTTACCTCTAAGAGGGCAACATATGAATCAAAATCAGAAAAGTCACAGTGGGAAGTTTGTCATAAGCCAGTTATCCACAGTGTATCCCTGCATTAGGCAAGGCAGGTTAACTAGATAAGCCTTCAGTCTTTCAGAAAAGCAGGATCAAAGCAGGTAACTAATTTGTAATGATAAGCCATTCCTCACCACATTGGTGAGGATGTGGATTGATTCCACATCACCAATGGAGATGTAAATTTTAAAAACCACACTGAAAATATATGGGATAATTAATTCACAGTCGTTATAAGATGGAACTGGTTGTTGCATTTACACTCTTCCAATACTGTAACACAAACATCTAAGGGGAAAGAAATAAGATTTTCATTAATGCAGCTCACATCTATTAAGGACAGTTTATTAAGCCAATAGGCTTTGGTACTGAATTATTAAGAATGTTATTCAAATCAACAGTTATTCAGAAAACAACAATATCAAAAAAGATTTCACTGCAGTGGAAAACACCACATGTGATATGCTTCAGCTACGTACAGTCTGTTCACCTGTACAGTTCAATGCAATTCAAACAAAATTATAGCTTGCAAATCAAGTATTACTCCAGGCCTCTGAGAAGAGATTTCTAGAGATTTCTTTTTTCATTAGAATGGCTCAAGGAAGCAAGAGACAGGATTAAGTCAAGCTGTGAGTCACTTAGGTAATACAGATATGTGTCTCACACACACAAAAAAGCATCTGAAAATTATTTTATATTCAATTAAAAAAAGAAAATCCCAGGAAGAAAATTTACCTACTAGAGGTGATCATGGGCCAATTTTGTGAATACTTTCACAGATGGGAAGACCTATTCATTTGGTTGAAATCATTCATGGGAAGGATGAAGTCGGAAATTACCTAGCTAAGCACAGTTAACAACACTACAATAACTTGTAAATAGTCAATAATTCTGCAAACAAATGAGTACCCTGGGACAAAAACCACTTGGTTTCCAGTTGCTCTTACAGGTGAAAAACACAGAAAGTAGAAATTATGTGAGATTCCAGTTCTAAGGATACAGAGTGTATTATGATATCCTGATAATCCATAAGATGTTTCTCTACAATGAGGTGATTTGAAAAATGGATGAGAATGCATGCCCAATTGTAGCAGAAAAGCATCTCAAATTCAACACACAAGTCTTTGTGGGACCAACTCAGGCCCCTCCAAAGGAAACTGTCTCTCTCTGGTCATTCTCTTCTTTCCTGAGGGACACAGGAGATCCTGATGTCTCACTTCATTTATCCCAGAAACTACAGGCAGCACTATCATTTCATCAGTAGGATCCTTCAAACAGCCTGTATTTTTGCTCTTCCCCAGCACCCTTCTCCCTTTCTGTTTGCCCAGAACTACTGGCATATGTCCTGGCTCCTCACAGCCTTCTGTGCATGGCAGTACTCTCACCCCTTCATTTCATCTCAATTTGGGCATCTGCCCGTTTTCCTGCTATTCCAAATTCTTTATACCCAAAATGAAACAAACACCAATAAGAAGTCCTCTCTTGCCTGTACCCGAGAAATAAATCCCTTCTGCCAGATACATGCAGCTTCCCCTGTGCTAATTCCTCCAAAAATTGGACAGGGTTTCTACCTGTCAATTATTTCTCTTTAGAGGTGACGGGCTGAAAGTAATGTCACTTCTTAGAGTCAGTAGGTGGATGAAGCTTTTGGCAACTCTCCCAGAAACCCTTTTCATGTTTCTGCAAGATACTGCTGGGGCAAAGTTGCTAATCTACAACTGTGCTGCAAATCTCAGCCCAAGAACATATGTTCTTGTGCTGTCAAGAGAAAGAACCGCAGTGAAAACATTACATAGTGCCAACCACTCACAAAAGATATATGGGTGCTCAAGCCCAATGCACTGAGCAGAAAATTAAGATTGTTCTCATTGCTTTTCTCAAAATGTCTGTGTCATCTATAATCAATGAAACAGTCTGAAACAAAGCACAGCCATCCCTTTGTTATCCGAGTAGCTGAAGAAAACAACCTAACATAAGAAAAGTACTGAGGATTTGTTATAGCTCAAATAACACAAATAAGTTTGTAAAAATTCATTGGTGGTACATTGGTAAGAGATTGGTGACAGGGACTTCAACAATGCACCATTTAGAATAATAATACAAATGAAATTGTTGCTAATACTGAGAAAGGAAATGAGAATTCTTAATACCCATTCCTAAGAGAAAAAGGATTGGCCATAAAATCTTGACTCACATGAAGAAATCAAGACACTAAAAACAGAAAAAAATCAGTGTAGCATAAATGAACTCAGGATTAATTCATAACACACACTGCATAAGCAATTATTTAATTACAGATGTTTACTGCATCTTATCTATTTAAAATAGTGATGTCCTCTATTCAAATGATCAATATACAGAGTGTGCAAGAAAGATAAAAGAAATTATCAGCATCTATTGTACTAACTAATGTAACTTTAGTTCTTTCCAATCTTCTTGATTTAATGTTCTCTAGTGCCTTGCTTCCCATCACTACATGAGATCATATGCATTCCTTTCCAGTTTGGTCACTGTGCTCCAATAGACATGAAATATTTCCAGAAAAATCAAGAGTAAGTACATGCTGAACAACTAATGATGCAAGAAGACTAGTGTGAAAGAGTAGCTGCTGTTCAATTCTTTCCAATTTCTGCTAACTTCAGACACTCAAAGAAATCTGATTATGCTATGTATAGACCCTCATATCTATCCTTGTGGAGTAACGACGTGTCATCTCATTATGATTCCACAAAAATTAACTGAAAATGTTAATACTTCAAATGGATTAGATTATCATTTTTCTTCTCTGAATCAGATATAAAACATTTTTACAAAACAGCACACACATCTGTGCCACACCAGTACAAGTGACAGAAAACATACTGTTACCTGCCTGAAACCCTGATCGAGCAGAAACCTAAGGATACGAAGTTAAACTGACACCTCTGCATGAACGGGGACCTCGATGCCCACGAGCACTGATCTTTTAGAGATGCTTTGGAAATGACCAAAAGCCCACTGAAAATAGTTTGGGTTATTAGCAGTGTATAAAGACTTCTTTATTTGGGGTGTGTGAATCCTGACCGCTGAGACTTAGTTTGCATTTATACTACAAAGAATTAATAGGAATGAAGGGAAAAAAAGAAAAGCTATAATAAGCTGCATATTTTCCAAGAAGACTTTGTGCTGCATAGTCAGAATGGCAAGCAAAAGTGCAACATTCTTTTAAAATTAATCATTTCTATTAGAAAATATACATTTTTTCCTTTTGAGTTTGTCTGCAAGTTACCATCACAATTATGGGCAATGTTGGGATCTGTACAAAAGGGCATGATTCTTGCAATTTTTTCAATATTGCACTGAGACTGAGAGTCTTGATGACTTCTCTAGCAAATAATGCAATTCATGTAGTGATACTGAAATCATATTGAAAAATGAAGGAGAAAATACTCATTCTACATTCCATTGTGTTATTTTTAAGACTGTTATCAAGGAGAGAAATCATTTGCAATTTGTATTTTGTATTACTTGACTAGAGCCTCAGAAAGTACAAATTAGCAATGCTGTATTAGCAAGACAAACCAGACCAGCTGTGGGCATGCAGATTATTCACTGACATTAGGCCTTCTACAGACATCAGTAAATATTATTATAGACTTGGCCTATTAGCATTAAGAAAAAGTTGAAAAATAAAAACTTTGCAGAATAATGAGTAATCAGAGGTTCAACTACAGCTAATGGCAAAAATCAAGTTTTTAGAGTCCCTGCTGCAGGCATCACTGAGACTCTGTGAAGGGCAGGACACACGTGACTCAAACACTCCTCTGCTGCTGATGGGGTTTGGTGGACAAGGTCAGAAAACACAAGTTTAAACCAGGAGCAGATGAGAGAAGGAGAAAACAATTCAAGATTCATGCACATTTGTCATTTATTTAATAAAGAGGGAGAAAGAAATATACCTTTCTTTCATGAGCACCGGGCACGCCAGGGGTGTTCTGCTTGAGGAAGCCTGCTGTTGTGGACCACCTGGTAGGGTTTTTCCGTGAAGGCTCTTCTGAAGAAAAATTTGTGTCACTCACAGAGGTTGAGAGGCCAATCAGTGCAGGGTCACTACTACGTCGGACGTGGAGAGGCATATCTGAAGGATAGAACAGACAGTAAATAAACACTGACTAGATTTAAAATGTTTTTGACAAAGGAAAAATATTTTCTCAAGCTCTGGAAGGGTGGCTGCGACCAAATGTGGTTTCACAGAGTAAGGAGTTATTGACCTCAGCATAGCTCCTCAAGGACAAGGTCTGTTCCCTCAAAACCACGGCCTTGCTGCTTGGCTGCACAGGGAGAAAATGAAGGGAAAACTGAACTCTTTGAACCCAGCACAGCTCGGTGGCTTTCCAAGCACAAACACAGCACCCCTCCTATCTGCTGGGTGTCGTGCAAAATACAAAGATGCAACATAAACTTGAACAACTAGGAGGCTAAGGTGACATAAAGGTATTTTAAAGAGCAAGCAGCCAAAGCCTGGTGACAAAATAAGGGTTGGACTAGGATGACACGTCCCCCAGCCCACTGCCAGGGCTGCAGCCCGGGCACTGCTGGCACAACTGCTGCCAAGAAGCTGCAGGCCAGCCAAGGCAGCCTCCTTGCCTTCTAAAATGCACTCTGCATTTCTTTCCCACAACTTATGGAAGAGACTTTTCTACTCTGCATTCTTCCTTTGCCTCTTCCTGACAGCTCAAACAAGATCTGTGCTGATTTACCCTGATTCCCTTAGCCTTCCAGCTGGCATGACTGACAGGAGAAAAATATTTCATTAGTAAAAAATGATGCAGCAGGCAGGTAGACTGATTGGAAAGAGATAAGGTTTTCTTAATATATGTAGAGGTCACATCCATTCTGGAAACTTTGATGGCACATTAAAGTTAGTTTCTTTTGAAATACAACTTAATTTTTTCCAATTTCATTTATTATCCTACAACAAATACCCACACATCCATCCTCTCCTTGCCCAAACAGAAGTTTCACTGCCTGAATTTGTGACCTCTTAGTACTCTCCCACTCAGCATCAGAACAGAGAGGCTGTGATTTATCAGTTATATTTCTCTTTACTGCTGCACTGGGAACTCTGAATGCAAAGTGCAAAGGAAAAAGGTGAAAGCAATGGCACGTAAGCAGTTGAGTCAGTGGGAAAGGCACACTGGGCAACAGCTGAGAATAAAAACCAGGACTATGTTTTAATGCTTTGATGAAACAGTTCCCAAGGAAACTGGGGGTGCGTGCCTGGCAATACTAACAGGAAAACACAATGACAGGAGTTGTTTGTTAAATGACTTGTCTCAATCTTGACAATAGCTTCATGTTAATGTTACATTTAATAATATTAAAGAATCTTATTTTGCAGGGCATTATGAACACACTGAGAAATACAGTAAGTCATGCCACACAATGAAAATATGGGAGATTTTTTAATTCACTAGGACTCCTGCCACTGAGATATAAACAACTGTTACATGACCAAACACCAAAACAGTCATTCTACTTAATGTTTATTCAGGTAAACAAGAATAACAAAGAATTAAGGTTTTTTCCCCACAACTGTTGTACAACTTCTCTTTCCTTTCAATTTCTTAATTTTTTTAATTTTCGTAACAAAAGGTAATTTCCAGCAAATAAAACGTTTTCTTTTATAAATATGTATGCACATATTTATACACATACATGTAACTATATAATGGAACTAGAATTAATTAAAGGAATATTTCATGAAAGATCACTAATTACACAAGAAAGTCTTAATGGTCAGAGTTAAGTCTGCTAAGCATTGGATTTCTCAGTATATACTCATAGACTCTAACAGAGAGTTTTTCTTTGACTGCCTTGTTTTCAACTACTTCAGGTTTCAGGAAGCAGCTGAAGGCAAAGCATCTCCTCTCCCCCTGGAGAGCACACACAGGACCAGTGCCCTGCCAAAGCACAGGAGCTCTCTGAACACGTGTGGCTCAGTGCAGCCCCAGCAGGCAGGATGCAGTGACCCCTTCCCAGCGGTGCCTGTGCTGCTGGCACAGCCCCCAGCACACACTCTCCTTTATTAGATCAGCCTCAGCCAAAAAGGGGCTCTCTAGTATGTAGTGCCACTTAGGAAAAGTACCAATCTATATTTGTTCCAAGCAGCAGCCCGTGCATATTATCATGTTTGCCTTCGCTCCCCACCCCACAACAGAGAATTAAAATTTTCAAACATGAGTTCATTTGCTCCTTATGGTTGTACATCTATATATAAGCACGGTGATGCAAAATGTTCTTGTATTTTTACACTTCTTCAAATTGCTTGAGAAAACAAAAGTTCAGTTGGGTGAACTTCTGTAAGAAGAGAAGCCAAATTGCCAACAAAGACTGAAAGGATGAAACTGGAAATCAAGCCATCGTTTCTGGAGAGGAGCAAGCCATTATCTCTGCCTTGGCTTTTGCTTTGTAGTGAAAACCTGACAGTTTGCACAATGGTAAGTGGAGACTCTTCAAAATCCAGGTAGTCAATTATGCAATGGAATTCCCAAATATTAATATGCTCCAGAGAAAACATTAACAGGAGAAGCTTTTTTACAAAATCTACTCACAGATGACCTACCTTTAATATAACCAGTTTCATTTTAGTAAGGTTAGCTATTGAGATATTTTCAGACGTTTACTGAACATTTAATCAGATCTTAAAAGAAAGGGTATTCTGTCAATATAAAGATACAAATGATCTCCTCTAGTCTCTTCTTATGAAAAGGTTCCATACATAAAGAAAAGTGATTTGTTTTATTAAAGAAATTTCACAAAAAAAGTGAATTATAGAAGACAAAAGTTTCTGTGTGTTGCATCTATGTATTTCCCAATTTAACGAGAAATTTAAACATATGGCATTACGTTTTTTTATTACTGGAATGGGACAGGCACACAGAGCTGGCTGTAATGCATGCTGCTTGGCAATGGTCAACAGGTCTCAATCCAAGAACTAAATCTTGTTCACACTATGTTAACCACAAGCTGTAAACATTATCTCCTGCATTCTCTTCAATTCTGTTCTGAGAGACCATTCTAACTTGGGTTTGATACTCTCCATTAAAACAACAACATAAAAGAATATATTGAACAGATTTTTTTTTTAACCAACATATTGTTGGTTACAATCCTCTAGTTTACAGAATTTGAATAGAATTTATAGATTTGAAGAGGATATACTTTGAAATATTAAAAGAAAAATCAAAGGAAAGGAACTTAATAATTAAACCACAAGATGAAGTACGCATGGGACTGATGCAATGTCACTGATTCCAGGATGATGGCTGATACTGTTTGAAGTCTGTGGTTTCTTTGAAGAGTGGATAAAACAGCAATGAACTCTAATCACAAGGCTTCAAATTCTCTGTGGCACTAATGCACTGTAAATATTGATTTGCTTCTGCAGCTAAGGTGCCTTTTAAATAAGCACTTGAAACGGTAAATCTAATAATGAATTACAGGAAGTTTTAAAAGTCTAAGGAATAAAGAAAAATTAAATTAAAAATCCTGAAAGTTACCACTAACTCAGTTCTTGAGCCACATTCAAGGACTTGAAGTATTCAACCAAGAGTCAACTTCAGAAAGAATTATGTTGACAGAGAATCCCATTAAGTTATGTATACAGCCAGAATTCTGCTAGAAAGTGGTTATTTGTAGGATAGATTCAAGCTGTATAACAAAATGCTCACATTCATAATCATGAAATTCTGACTGGAAGTCTCATTTTATTAAAAGCAACAGCAGTTTCACTATAAATTATAAAAACAGCCAATACACATTTTATAACCATCTTTAAATGTTAAGAACATGGAGTTGTACCTTCCCTTCCTGCCAGCAATTCCATTTTTATTTTAAAAGGGTCATCACCTTCTCTGATTTTCAAATATGCTCACGAGCAAAAGCATTTGAGGATCTGGCAAATTTCATCCATAAAGCTGAGTATGTGGTCCTGCGTGCAGGCACTCAGCACAATGAATGGTGGTCCCCCAGAGCAGAGATAATATATACCTTCCCATACCAATTTCCTCTTGGATGTCAGCTTGGAGGGCATGACTAGAAAAATACATACTTATATTTATATAGCATGCCCAAGATAATTTTACTCTGTGAAGGTTTCGACTGATGCTTCAGCTCCCCAGTGCCACTGCACTTTGTGCAATTTGGTGTGCAGTGGATTTAAGGCACAGAAATGAAAAAATGATCTTAGAGTCATTTCTGGCCATCTCACACAGACCATCAGGCTCATGACAGATGAGTGGACTGGAAGAGGAGTTTTTTTCTTGCCATACTCTAGAGATGTCTCTGGGAAAATGATGAATCAGTAAAATCAAAAAACTCTGTGGGAAAGAGTAGGTTTTAACAAAAAAGCTGCTCAGGTTAGACAGAGTTCCTGAAAGTGATGCCATAGATACAGATGTTCATCGGGGTGCACAGTATAACAAGACACACATAGATCCTACGTCAGCATCAAAAAAACAGTCTGGGGATGGGAGAGAGAAACTGAATAGCTTTGCTGTCTCCACTGCCCATCCTGCTCATCATTCTGCTCAAATCCTCATCTGGAGCCCAAGAGAGAGGATGAATCAGGGTCATCCTGGGGCTGAGGAAAGCAGGACTGCTTCTTTCAGCTTGGAGTACTTGAAACTACAAGTTAAGCCTTTGTCTATATTTAACTGAAATATCTCTTAAAAATATTTACATTAGCCTTGAGTTTCACACTCCAGCACAGCTCCTGGAGTTCTGGTTCCAATTTCAGTAGGTTCAGTTCATCTGCTTGTTCCACTCAACTAGACATAGCAAAAGCCAAACATCCCTTATAACATTCAAAAGCTCAAATCCCTGTACCAGTTCAACTTTCAGATTTGCAAACCTCTGAAGAGGCGATGGTAACTTCCAAAGACAACTGATGCTCTTGTAGACTTGACTATGAATAGAAGAAAAACAGTTGGAGACAAAAACCAGCTGATTATGAGCTTATCTACACACTGCATTAAACCCAGGCAGCAGCTAACATAAGCCAGCACTTCTCTACAAGATTAACCAAACAGTGCAAATCAAATGTAGGCATCTTGAATTAGAATTGAAATTAAAAAAAAAACAAAAACACAAAACTTTAAGCCATTCCAAGAGGTGAAGAACCACTGCTGGGACAACAGCACCACCTGTCCTGCAGAAGCAAGCAGGCACACCATAGGGAGATGACAGCTGGGAGGGACACAAAACAGGAGCACTGCAAAGCTGCCACCAGTTGCAGATCTTTTCAGAAACATACTTTTGAATGTCACAAAGGAGGAGGATATACATATACATATACTTACTGATTTATTTATACACACACCACCAACTCTTTCCTCATGGCCCAGAGCAGCATTTTTCTCTCTCCTAGAATCCATTCCACTTTTAAGTAATGATTATCAAAAAAATAACTTTCAGCATTTCCAAATGTCAGAATCTCCAGAATTTATTTGTATTATTCTCCTCAAGTTTATCCTCCTGTCAGTAGTTACCTCCCTTTCCCTTAAAAAACTCTCTTTTCGTATGTCACAGACATCTCCATTCTCCCCTAAACAGTGCTACACAGCACATAACCTTTGCCTTTTTTAATTCTCTATAGCTGTTCATTTTTGTAAATATTATTTCAGTCTCAACTTGTTCAGAAGGCACCCAGAATAATGAATTTCATGAAATACCCTCAGTGCTGTTTAAATCCTCCCTGTCATTTTTTGAACTTTGATGCTAATACATAGTCAACAGTAATCACATTTGGGTATTTTATTGTCATGGTATCAACCCAGAACATCCACAGAAATACTAAAACTTCTTCTGTATTCTCACTTCAGCATCCGTCTTGATAATTGAAGTATATGTTCAGTTTAGATCAACGTTCTTACACATTATCTTCTATTTAGTCAGGCTAAATCAAACTGTATTCAGTTATGTAGCACATCTCTGTTGGGTTATATATCTTTCTTTCATTCATGCTATTCTATTTTCCCAATCTATCAACATCTAGAAATGTAATTAACATACTCTTTACAGTACCGATTCTCTCAGATTTAAAGATGCTAAATAAAACCAAAAGTGACAGGAGGCCTCATGAAACCCTTTTGGACAACAATCTCTAGACTAAGATTGCCTTCAATTTTTGAGATTTCTATGCTGATTTTAATCCATACTGAAGTGTTTATGGTCACATTTCAAGACACTTAAAGTTCTATCAAATGCTTCAACATTTGCAAATATTACATTAATTACACAGCATTTACCTGCAAATGCCAAGTATTTTGTATTCACGGCTTTCCCTTTCAGAATTACAAGGAAGGTGACACAGTTTAAATAATCAGCATTTCTCTACTTGAAAATAGGCTTATGCTTAAAAAGATCAACTTCTAAAGTTAATTTTCCTACATTCAGAACTCTTGGTTAAATAACAAGACTTCCACAGCTCTTACAGAGAAAAAGATCATTGTTTTACACAATTCCAGATATTTATAACTACTTCATATACAAACCAACTGTTTTCAGTTGTTCTTCTAGCAATTCATCTTCAAACAACAGCTTATGTACTTCTCACAGACATATTTTCAATGTTATCAAATATTCTCTGTTTTCTTGTATCTTTAGTTTTAAAATGGCACATTTATGAGCATTTGCACATGAAATCATGGCAAGTCACCCTTAGCCTGTTTTCCTCCCACCACTGCCCCACGTAGTTGGAGCTCTGGCAGGCAGCCACCCCAGGAGCAGGGCAGAGGCTGGGCCACGGCACTAAAAATGCACAGGTCTGGCAGATGGCAGATGAATGCAGCAGGTTGTGTCCCCAACCATCACATAAATGTAGAGAAAAGACACTTGGCTGTGTAAAACACACAAACAGAAGCCCACTGCATGCTAACACACCTTTAAGAAACATAGGACATTATGTTAGCATGCCTATGATCGAAAGTGACTCATAGAGCAGTAAGATCATTTCTGGAAAAATGGACAACAGTGAAAAGAATGCAAGCGAGCCACCAAAAAAATCTTCTTACAAAGCAGAAGAAAGAAGAAAAAACTTTATATTCCTAGTATAATTTTCAGTTTCTTTTAATAGAACCTAAGGTTTCCATTTTCCCATGACTGCTCAATGACTTTGAAATTCAGAAATAAAAAAACAACCTGCCACAGTCATATTTAAATAATGAGGTAATGTTAAATCCTTATCTTGAAAGGCCTTTAAAATAACAATCTTCCTTCTCTTTCTCTAATATTCTTTCTTCTTACTTTTGAATACTAAGATCCAGGAAAAAATTATGATTGCACCCTGAAACTTAATTTTCTTAGACACTGACTTTTAAAGCTAATTAGAGAAAGATCTTTAAAACTGAAATTAAAATTTAATTACCTACACCCTCTCCGTCTCTTTTCTCTGGGCTCTTTTCTAAAATGCAAATATCTTTGCATGCCAAAAGAAAAGACAAAAATGTCAGATTTTACAAATGTTCTGTTCATCTTTGTCAAAAAATTGTTTCAGTATGTTTTAATGAGCTACAGTCTCAGGGTTTTGGGTACATTCTTCATGGACATTAAAACATGCTGGATTACCTCTTTAGCTATTTTCATGCTACAAACATAAGAGAAATGCACTTCTAGTCCCCCAGATATCAAAAAGTTTTGCAAAAATTTGTGCCCTACTTCTTCAAACAGTAGAAACATCATCAGCTTTGCTGCTGATGTTATTTTGCTTTCATTAAAGATCATGCCTTGCTAATAATACTATGACTGATATTTAGTTATATTATAATGAAGACACTGTAGTACACATCTTCATTCTGCAGTGCAAGCAAGAGTTTACAGTGACAGGAACAAATTCCTGGCTGCTTTGAGCTGATAAAACTTCACCACTCTGAGATACAGGAAGTAAGTTGGCAGATATTTTTCTTACCACAACTTTGAAAAATCCCCTGAAACTTTATAGAAAAATTTCTCCAGTTAGTGCAGTGCTATGAAAACTGTCGTTTGTGGTCTAAATGCTTTGGGTAGGCTCAGAAAGGAAGGAAGACATTTGCAACGTTTTTCTGGATAGAAGAGAAAAAATATAGATGCAACAACAGGATTTAGATTGTGACTTGAAGAGCTCAGTTGGGAAGAACAAGGAATTATATAATGTGTATAATACACAGTACAGTTCTTTCTTCAGTGAGTTTCAGTCAGAGAAAACCCGCTGTGGTTGCCAACGTCGTGACCCCCTTCTGGTCCCCAGGTCACCACTGTGCTTTTATGTGAGGAGGAAAAGGGGTGGGGAGAAGTGCAGTACCCTGCAGTCCCAGATACGAGGGGTTCAGTACTGCTTGTTAGTCTATATCTATTTCTGACTAACCAGAGAACAAAGTTTCTTTCAACATCTGTTGCCAACATAGCCTTGTACATCACTACATGACCTCATACATGAAGTGAGAATTCCTGTGTGGGTCATATGCAGATGTCAAAGAGTTAAACATGCTTAATTGCAATTCAGCAGGTACATGTGTAATTAGCAAGAGATTTGTCACTACACAAGTCCTTACAAAGCTGGTAATGCAATCTCTCTCCTTCCCTACTCTTCATCAAAACCTAATGCCTCATCCACTGGCTCATGAATTACATCACAAATTGACCTGACAGAAAAGTGAAGGCCTGCACTGCCCAGAGGGCTGCAGAGCCTCCAGGCTGCCCATCAGCATCCCCTGTGCAGGAATCAGCATCCCCTGTGCAGGAATCAGCATCCCTTGTGCAGGAACTGCCCAGTGAAGGAAACCCTACACACCAGCCACTCCCGGGGGAAACGGCAAGGACACGAGAACCTGCAGCATTTCTAAAGAGTTTTAGAATGGAAAAAAACCACCAAACTTCTGGATTAGTAAGACATCATGACGACACCATCACTGTGTTCAGTGTGTACACAGAGTATGGGAAATAAAGGGGAGCAGTAGGGATCCTACTGATGTCTTAATTACGGGAACAATGAACAAGTTACGTATGATGGCTGTTTACCTAATTTATTTTTGAAGCACTAAGGGAGGAAGTATTTCTTTGCCAGTCATCAGATGGATGCTCAATCTTTGGAGGTGTCTGGCTCTTAATCTGCTACTTCTCCATGTTCGTGTGAAGTTCCTTGCCACTGAGCAGGCACGTGGCAACCCTCATTTTCAGGCTGGGGTGAACACGGCTGGCTCCAGCCTCGCTCCACTGCAGAGAAGTTCAGAAGCCACCAAAATCTGAGCTGGGGTTTTTTTTGAGATATAAAAGTGATCCTGTATATCACAGGCCACTGTCAAGCTGGAGAAGGCAGCAATTTGGGGATATCAATGCCTGGAGGTGGATCTGAACCTGAGTTACACAAAATCCAAATAGCTTCCTTACAGAAATTATTTAGAGAGATTTTTAACTGAAGCGTAGCAATTATGACAACCAAGCAAATGTGACCACAATCATTTAAAGGGTTGGGGTTTTTTGGAGAGAAATTATATGTGCATAGTTACTGCACAAAATACAAAAGAAAAAAATTGAGCATGTGGGAAGGAATGGCCTCTATGCACACTACTGAGTTTCCAACACAGCAAACAAAATTTACAACTAACATCTATAGTAAGACAGAGTGAACACAGTCCTGAACTTCTATTAAAAATTACCAACAGCTTCTGCAATTTTAATGGCACTTGCTCTTGTTTCCATGACAGAAACATTTACTAGGATTATTAGAGGCATGTTGGTACATTCATGAAACATGCTCTCATTATCAAATGCTCTCTCATTATCAAATCTCTGTGAGTTAATGTTCCACTGAACTCCTATCTGCTGATGATGACCAAGAACAGCAAAAGATCTCAAGCAGAACTAGGAAAAGGCCACGTCATGCCACCCCATGTGCTCAGATAAACAATATTTAGCAGAAGGCTCTTCTGCACGCAGGGACTAATACAGCTCAAAGGCAAAGCACCGAGCATAAAGACCTCAAGAATATTATTTTCTGTCATTCAGTTGCAAGTATCAAGCTGAATCTCCACAGACAAATCAAGCATTTGCGTGTTTAAGTAATGAGGTGAAATGCCACCAGCCCTCCTCATGCACAGGGGATGCACGGCAGCAGAGCTGCCATGGCCGTGGCATGGGAGGGCAGAGAGTGCTGCTCTCTGCAAGCAGATGTGACATTGTGCCCGACCTTTCACTGGGGGTAGGTCAGAGAACAGTCTGGGAAGCTGCAAAAAAATCTGACTACACAAAACTAATAGTGACCAAACAAGGTCTTTCCAACTACAGAGTGGGGAATAAGAAGCTCCAGCTTCAACACAACATGCTAAAAAATCTTCTCATTAACTCTTAACGTTAAAGATCACTTTCTGCAGAAAACTCCGAAGTTCCCAGCAGCCAGATAGTAAGACAATTTAGACTACACTGGAAGTTGTCAAATTTTTCAGATAATGCCCACAATGGGACAATAACATGTAACACCTGCTGTTCTCCAAGGGGTGACAGACCAACAGATATTCTTCATTCTTCTTCTTTCTAGAAACAGATTCCACTTACTGTTTAAAGCCATGCCTAGTGAGCAGTAGGAAACTAGTGCTGCTTGAAGTGTGTGCAAAGTTGAGCATCTTCACATGTACTTTTCAAAGTCTCCTACAACAACATGGAGCATAAATTGTTCTCTTTTGGAAATGAAGAACATTTTCTACACTTAGAAAAACTTTGGCAATGCCTTTTTTTTTTTTTTTTTTAATTTTTATTTCCCTCCCTTCATCTTTTTTTTCCCCCATTCCTCTCCTTCTACAGCCCTGGAAACATGCAGTTACACTGCATGCTTAATTATGTGCCTCTCACTGCATTTTTTTTATTTCACATTACCAATTCTGAAGAGAGTAAAAAATTATTCCTAAAAGTTCAAAACCAAGAATAAGCCAATAGAAAGAGCTTCAACTGAGGTTCAAAAGGAAGTCTTGCTACATGAAAGACAGTTAGTGAATTTTTGGATCAATGACTCTTCATGCTTGCAGTTGCCAAATTTCATTAGAGTTTGTGATTGGTTCTAGCCCAGAGATGAAGATCATCTTTCCTAGTGGAGAAACAGCTTTAGCCAGAACTAACAGAAGATATTTACTGAAATACTATGGTATATACTTCATGCCAGAATTTGTCAGATTCCCAGCAGCTAACTTTTCCAAGCTGTTTCCACACCACAAGGCTCCCTCCTTGTCTCATCCTAGAATGTGCTACAATAATTTCAAGTATCTGCATGCAGAGAAGGAACACGAAGTGGACAAATTTTATTTTACAAAATCTATACTTTTTTTTATTACTATTATTATTCATTTTATGCTATTAAGGAATTCTCATTTTGTTTCATTCTTCAAAGGAAATTAATAAGGCAGTTATTTTTCTGCAGCCCAAAATGTATTGATACACTGAAATGAGAAAAAGAGTGGACTGCCAGCATATATTACTTGGTCTTCTTCCATTAGCATGAGTAATTGGAGGTTGTTGCTTGAACATGAGGAATGTCAACAGATTCAAAGGAAAATCAATAGCCCAGGACAGGTTATCCTGGAAATGCCCTGCAAGCAGTCAGCTGGACAAGGGGACTCTGCAAAACCCCTCACACTCTGCACTCTACACGAAGCAGAAAAGAACATGTTGTCCAACTGGTCTGGCAAGTGAATGGCTCCTTCTGCACCTGAACCCAGAGAAGCACCTTGTGCGCTTGTGCACCTCGCTCTCTTCCAAGACCTCCCTGCAGAAAGACTGTAAGTTCCCAAAATCTCTGCTGAGGATGGACAGAAGGAACACCAGGAAAACAAAGGAACTACAGTTGTTGTAGCTCCCATGAGACCATGGCCAGGGCTGCTTTTCACGTGGGCTGATGGGACAGAGTGCTCCCTTCCCTGAATGCCACACAGCCAGACACAGCCCCGCAGCACCACGGCCAACGACCTGGTCCGTGTGGAAATGTATCCAGGAATAAAGCAGGAACACAGACGGGATACTCTCCATCCCACTGCCAACATGGAGACACAAAGGAAGAGCTGCTTTTCTAGACAAGTGCCCCAGCTGCACTGGGATGCCAGTCAGGATGTAAAGGACAGCTGTAGGAGCACTAGGGCATCCAGTCCTCAGCATCCACGGGCTTCCCCTACTCACCTTGTACCTGCATATCCATAAGATGCTCCTGTTATAACCAAAAATAAAATCCAGTGTAATAATACTTTTAGCTGAAGTTAATTCTCCACAAAGGTTCTGTGGAGTGCAATTCCTTGAAATTTTTCACTCCTCAAAAGAAAGTTATCTTGCATAACCACTAAAAGAAAGCCACAGGAGGAGACAGCCATCTCCTGTACTGATGGAGCTATTTCTTTAACCTATCTGAGAGCAAAGGATACTAGGGAACAAGTCTTATTATCATTTTTATACTACATTAGCATTTAGAACACTTCCTAGTAATAAGACCCCCCTATCATATTGATTTGCAATCCATGCATCCTTACATGGCTTGTACAAAACACCTGGCCATTCACAGAATAAACACAAGGAAGATGTACAAACTGTGAGTACAACATCCATAGGCTCTCACAGGTCATCAACTTCTCTGCAGCATGCACCACACAACGTGCTTCCAGCAGGAACCACCTCTTTTTTTGGAAGTGCTTAGTTAAAAATCTAAAAATTAACTCTAATTGTTCTCGTTCTACATCATTTTTACATTAAATATGGTGCTTCTGACTAAAACCACTTTACTGGTTAATAAAACTAGCTTTCTTGAGTTTTATGCAAAATAAGAAAGCAGAAAAATAGGTTATTATTGTTTAGCTACCTATGTTTATGCAATCTCTGAATGCACAGTATTTTAATAACTGAGTACTAGTGTATTTAATATTTCATATGAGATGTCAAAAATCTACTGCATTAAATAACATCTAAGATGCTTACTCATCACTACAAATACAAAGGCTACCTGAAACAGAGAATGCTCATGCAGATGTTTTTTAAAGTCACTTCAGAACAGAAGTACATTTGTATTCATGCAGATATACATTAGCTTTATTTGGGATTTTGTCTGTAGAGAAACTGAAACATTACTTTTACATCATTCACATAAACACTAAAAATACTTCTTAAATGTTTCTGAAATGAAATAGCTTTCTAAGGATAAGTTCATTACTTTGTGTTCTTCTCTGGAATTTTTAGAACTATTTTAAAAGTTAATTCATGACAGAGTTCACTTTGTTGTTTGTCAGATGAGATTTTGATTTATGTATTTTTCAAGCTTTTGAGAATACTTCCAAAGGATGTTTAACATTTTTAGTCTCAAGTTCAAACTTAGGAGAAAAAACTTACCCATTGGTCATGGAACACATACAAAATACAAACCTCCTGAACAGTCTTAAAAAGGAAGCCAAGACTTTGCATATGTGGGAAATGAATCTTAATAATGGAGAGTGTTCCAGCCCTTCCACAACAGAACACTTCCAATAAAGGGGCTCTTTTTCATCATGCAAAAGCCAACAAGAGGAAAGACAACTCACGGAGGAACAACTCCTGGCTGCAGGTATTACAAACCACACAAGAGGGGGGCAGATTGGGCTGCATCTTGTTCCACGCCCAGCACCAAGTAGCCCTCACTAACCTCCCCCAGTTTGTATCAGCTCTTGGAATACAACCATCATCGTACCTTTTTGTGTGGTTAGCAGGGCAGTTCTAATTTAGGGAAGATTAAAATAAACCAAACAGATGTATTTGCTTTTTCTGAGATGACCAAAACCATTTGTGCAAAGCAAGGCTGTTCTCATGTTCCTCAGAAGCAGCTGGGTTATTTCAAATACGAGTACTGGACTAAAACCACCTATCAAATGTAGGAGATTTTGCTGTTTCCACATAGCTGAGGAGAAAAGCAGTTAACCATCCTGGAGAGCTCTGCTGCTCCTCTTTAGCAGCAGCACCTCAGCAGGGCTGGAAACGGGAGCCCAAACTACCCAGTCCCACACGCATTCAGATGTCCCCATCCCTCACTCCTGGCTGGCACAGGGACAGCACCAGGATTTTGGCCCCTTGGCCTGCTCACTCCAGCAGAAAGGAAGAGACAGAGGTCAGGAGACTGAGAGATGATTATGCTCAGCACATCCAAAACCCCCAGGCAGGTACATAATATCCCCACTGGGTCACTGGATCATGCTGTCACAGATCACCACCAAACAGTCCCTTTCTGACCACAGACGTTTTGCAGTTCTTGTCCCTGTGCACACTTCGTGCTTTAGGAAGTCCTGTGACACAGGCAGAGAGGACAGAATGCCACCTTTTCAGTAAATGGCACTTCACAACCCCCCCACCTCCTGGGGGATTTTAACTATTTTGTTTCCCTTTTCACATTACAGCAGAGGAAAAGGACAGAACTGGACATCACATGCTTTGAATTGCATTCCAGTGGGATTCATCTAGAGATGACTGAAAAATAACAAGCTTAATTCACAAAAATATAATATTAGGTTCTTTAACAAAATACACTTTAGCAGATTTGCTATCAAAGAAGACCAACCTCTCTACTCCCAAACTGGAGGATAAAAGTCTTTGCATGAACAAAACAAACACAAAAATTCTTGGATAAAAATTCACTCAGCAGCATGAGGCTGAAAAAATTTTCCTGCTGATTTACTGCATGGCAGTTTGCTTGTCTAGCCTTTCCAAACAGCGATCTAACATCAGCATGAGGACAGCAAGAGGGAAAATTGCTGCCTAAGTGGCAGGTTTGTTATTGTTTGACAATTCTAAAGAGTTCACTAGAAACTTCTGAAAAGAGCATCTTTAATTCCCTGAAATTACTGATAATCGGCCAAGTGAATGGAGAACAATTATGAGGAAAATTGAATGCTTCCAAATGCCAATTTGCTGTATATCCTGAATTAATATTGCATAAGCATTTCTAGTCTCTTGCAGTAAAAGCTAAGGACTAAAAACCTAGGCCCAGAGGCAGTCTTGCACGGCTCTCCTCACAGAATTCTGTATCATCATTTTTGCATTTTTTAATCATACTTAGCATTTATGTGGTGACTTACATATTTAACCTATTTTTCTTTCAAAAAAAACCCCGCACATCTGTAAGGTAAACTGTCTTCTGCATTAAATGTTCAACAATAAGCAGTCACACAACAGCGTGAAGCCCCTAATACAGCCAGAGATATAAGCTGGGTTTTGCTACTAATTAAGTCAGAGCACACTTGAAGCCATTGTTGCAAAATACAGTCTTAGGAATTTTTTTGTAATACAGCTATGCCAGCAGTTGGCCGTGAAGTACAGCAAAGAGAATAAATACTCTGGGAAGAAAAGGGCTCAAAACATCCTGGTTTTTTTTTTTTTTTGCTGAGCCAAAACAGATCAGTTTCTGTTAAAGGGCCAAGAAAGTGTAAGAAGTTAATGCAGCATTTTTGTCAGCCTCAGTTTCCTTGGTAGCAGCTGACTCGCCAGCCAGTCCCACTGGAGAACACGACCAGCCCAAGCCATGGTGGCTCAACCAGATGCTGTCTGTCCTCCTTAGTCTGCACTTCCCCTGCACCAAGAAGGAGCTGAATCAAAAAAAAAGGCAAAAAAACCCTTTAATTTTTACCTTTTTATCCTAAAAAAACCAAAACACACAACAAAGCAAGATGAAACAAACCTAACCAAGTAAACACACTCCACCTACAAACAAAGTGTAGGGTATGGATGAATGGGAAACCTGGCTGCTGGGAGGTTTGCAGGAGCAAAGGGAATTGCAGCAGTATAGCTACACATTTCTGTCACAGACAGGATGGAAGGACTACAGAACTGGCTGGAATGGACAATGTAAGCAATGAGAGAGGGTGCAGCTGGAAAACTGCACCAAAAAAATAAAATGGTAAGAAAATAAATACAGAATAACCTTAAATGAGAAAAGCATAGGTCCAAGTATGCAAAGAATCATTTGCTACACACATGGCAGCACTACTGCGAGCCTCCAAACAAGACTCATAACTCACATCCTGAAGACACCCTGCGATCATCCTGTCAAACACCTATATAAGCCCAGGTACACCATGCAATAATGTCTGCATTTAGTCTTTTAACTTCTGTTGGAAATACAGAAAAATATTGACTTTAATTTCAAGACTTCAGGAGACAGAGGATCCATCAAAGCCCCAGGACTGTCATTTTTAAAGCTCCGCAATTCAGTGAATGTCTTCTCTGTCAGACAATCCACAGTTTGTGTTCCAGGAAAGGTAATTCAAAATGTCATCATGCACTTATACAAATCTAACATTACACACTACCATTTTTCATTTTGTGATTAACACTTGAGAAATAACAAAAGTGTAATCATGTGGGATTATCCTTTCTTTTCATGCCTTTAACTTTTTTTTTTTGTTTTTTCTTCAGTTTCTGGCAAGGACCAGGTCTCAGGTTCTACAGAGAGTTTTGCAAAGAGAAAGGGTGAGCGGGAGGGCAGCAGCAACCTACTCACTTTCATAGTCATACATCATTTACGTGGGTCCTAGGGTAATTGTTTATACAGCAAAGTAACATCAAGGAAACAGTTATGTATTTTTATTTGTCCCCAGGGAGGTAAGCATTCCCTGCCACTAGCTCCTCTTCTTGCCCTTCCCCCTCCCCTTTTCTGATCCATGCATCTTCATTCTTCTATTCTTCATGCCTTCTCTTTTCCATTCTTCTTCTGTTTCTGATCACAGGCTGATATGAAGTGGTTGTCTCCTTTCTAAAATTGCCATGATGCATCAAGTTAACCCAGCTGCACTGGGTTCTCAATCTGGAAGTCAGCAAATGGAAACAGAAGGAAGGAGCATCAAGTCACCAGCTAACCTCCTCTCGGGTTAAAGCCTCGCCCCCATCACACGTGCTGAGCATCTCACATTCTGCAGCTTGATAACTACAGACAGAAAGCACAGAGCTCACAAAGAGCCTTCATCAGCAGCCCTACCTCTGACATTTCCTCACTTTTCATTGTTAAAAATGACCCTTCAGGTATCTCACAAGCAAATGACAGAAAAAATAGTGAGGGAAAAAGTCAAGGAAGGAAACAGAGCAAACAGTTTACATTGAAGTGCAACTAATACAATAGTTATGACTAAAATGAAACAAATGTATTTAATCTGGCTGGTCAAAAGGAAAATAAAACTGAATTAACCACATGTATCTATGGGTGAAAATTACCATCCTTCTAGCTAAAATTATGACTTTAGGAACTTTTTCCAAGGGGAGATAAATGAAACACTGTATTTCGTTTAAATGTTACACATACAAGGACTCAAAAAAAAAAAAAAAAAAGAGGAAATGTGAAAAAAGCCCCACAAATACAGCCTTCCTTACAAAAACCATCCCTTTTGATACAGCGTAAGATGAATTATTAGATTTAATTACTTACTAAACTCCCTAAATGCTGTAAAAACATGTGGTCAATGAAATGCCTTCCTCCCACAGAGGTCTGAAACTCTGTTCCTTTCTGAGAAAATTATAACTATGTACCAGTCTTATCTGCTTTCATATAGAAAACACTGAAAACCTCCTGTCCTAGAACTCAAGACATCTGTCAGATCTGGGAGGCATAAAGTAGAGAAAAATACAACAGTGATTCACAAGGACTCAGTGCCTGTTAAACACAATTGGATTTGCAGAAAAACCTTGAAAGCATATGTACTGAGAAGATATTTAAAACATCTGGGAAAACCTGGATGAGGGGAGGGTGGAATACAAGCCCATAGCATAAGAACAAATTAAAATACTTCATTAAAAGTATTTTTCACCCTTAGTAAAACATTCCGACTTTGAAAAAGAAAAATGGAAACAAATGGAGCAAAATCCTAGCCCTGGGAGCACGGAGAAACTGAAACTGGTATATGGTACATACAGCATAGCACAAATTGCTCAGTATGAGTGAAGCTGATGTACTGCCTTCAGGGTTTGAGAAGTAATTTAATATTCAATTCATCCCATAACAGGAATCCCATGCAAAGAACTCACATGCACGAATTCATTCTGGTACAACGCAGAATGAAGACTCGTAGAAGCTGGGTTGTACACCTTTTGCCACACCAGGCAAACAGCACATGAACAGTTGCACTACAATCTGCCCTGATCTGGCTGCCATTGGGATCTGTATGGAAGTTCCAAAGAGCAGTGAAATCCCACAGGAGCACAGCTCTCCTCCCGGAGCTCGCTCGGCTGGGCACAGAGCTGGCAGCCGGGAGCAGCAGCCGGGGCTGCGGGGTCCGAGCCCCGCGAAGGGTCCGAGCCAGCGAAGCACACACTGCCCCGAGTGCTGCTTCCCTGCCTGGGGCCTGGGGCACGCTCTGGGCACGAACAACCCACGGAAACCCAGAGCCTGCACCCTCGGGGTCAGCTGCTGGCTCCCAGCACCACTGAGGACATGGCTCAAGCATGCATTGCTTTGGTACCCCCTTTTTCTGTGGCTCTCTGGATTTGCTGCCACCACGACACAGCAGCTGCCAAGACACAGAGTTTGGGATAAACTCTTCAGCTAACACAAGAAACACGCAGACCAAGCTGCAGTAAACAAACATCTACGAGTATTCCCAGCTGTGATTTCAACTGAAGCTTTTTCACCCTTCACTTTTTGGGCGATGGGTTTTTAAACAGTTCTGTTTTCTCCTCCTTCCCCCCACGGGGCTTCTCCTCCTGGAGCTCCTGGAGCAGCACCCTGGCAGTGACCTCTGCTCGAGCCTCCAGCTGCACGTCCTGCTGCCCCGGTCACTGCCCAAGCACAGACCAGAAATAATATCTCACTACCAGCACTAACTGCAAACAGATTTTCCCCCTACCCTTTATGGGTGGAAGAACTGAAAATACTTATTACACTGTAACGTTATGTTTTAAGCAACATAACAAAGAGCTATGGGAAAGCAGGATTACGGGAAGACTTTGCCCACTTGTATTTTATTACTTTAAAGGTGAACTTAAAACAGAGATGGAGGTAAATCATCTACATGTACAATACTCACAGAAATATTGCCTGCTATGTCAAACTAGAGCAGTAACTTTATTCACTCTCTTAATGGATATTTCCCATGGATTAATGTCATGCATGTTCATTTGACAGAGCAGTTTCATGGTTTTTTACTGCAGTAAGACCTTCATTTTTATTTATTTTTCCATGAGTCAAGAGCCCAACTAAATTTTAAATAAAACATGAAGAGACTATACTATGTAAGACCCTTCAGATGGAAATCATTGTGAAAGTCAGGCAGTGTTTGACCTAAAATCTCTCTGTCATCTAATGAAAGTCTTAAACATCAGAGCTCAAAATGGGTTGGAACAGAAGAAGCTAACATCATTTTTGTCTTTGGTGGAGAAAGCTTTCATATGCAGAAATCCTCCAAAAAGCCCAAAAGCAGAGATCAAGTCAGGACTCACAAAAAAACACTGAAAGACTTATTTGTGTATTATATAAGGCTGGTTAACAAGGCACATGTGTCCCTTCTCCAACTTGTTAGAAACGGGTAAACATAATTTTATTCTTTTATAATCTACTAAAATGAACTGCTAGCATTGCTTCAAATGTTATTTCATTTGAAACTGTTTCAGCAGTTGTTGCCCATCTTTATTCTGTCCGTAAACTTGCAAATGCATTTCCTTTAATAGCTTATATTTGAGGGATGCTCCTTTACCCAGCCACCCATTCAGAGGCTGAGCATGTATACAGAGAACTTTCCCAAGCCCTCGGGGAGCCGGGATACCCCGAACACCAGGAAAGGCAGGATGGCTGTACCACCCCGCACAGAGTGTGAGGGAGTGGGGTACAGAGACACTGAACTGCACAGAGCAGTGAAGACAACTCACGTGCTTCAGACCCCATTAACCCCACATCATGCTTATTCCTCCAGATTTGGGCTGGCTTTCAGTGCTCCATGACACCTCTAATGCACCAACATCTGAGAACACGTGGCAAGAAATAGCACGGCTGCCCCTTTGCAGAGGTTTACCCATTTGGGAGCAGCATCACAAAGTGACCAGACACCAATGTCACACCCAAGGCAGATGGCACTGTTGGTTTAACCATAAAACACCATCCAAGTGTCTCAAACCCAATTTTACTCTGAAAAAAATCCAACATGGCCCTTTCTGCACTCATGACATACTGTCCACAACCCAAATATACTTCCCAAGCATAATTAGGGCTGTGTAGGAACTTCCTGGGGCCACACAAAATTAGCCTTTCTCTTCCAAACTTGCAAATGACCTCTTAAGGCAACAAAGGCAATGTCCTACTTCATGATTTTTTTTTTTTTTTTTTAATTCTTTCATGTAAGAATTTTTTTTTTATGGTGTGAGTTTGATCACAGGCAGAATGGGGTGCACAGACATGTATTTTGGAACTGGTCAACTCCATTTCTCTCCTATCAATAGAGATTAGTCAGTGCACCTTGTCAAGGCACTGGTCCATTTCACCCTGAAATAAACTGTAAAACAGGTCAGATGAACGCACCCTAAAGGTGTCCAAGAATGAGAAACTGGGCTGCCTTGAGCATTTAGCTCAGATGCAGAACCTGGAGTCTGTTGGTATTAACCTCATCCGTCACGTCTGCTTTGAATCAGCTGTTGCCCAGCAATTGCCAAAAGAGTCTAATTTTACTTTCAGTTGTGAATATGAACAGTGCTGTACAGAGAACTGAATCAAATCCAACCCCTCAGGATAAGGTTTTAATGGTTGATCAAAGTTTGCTTTGAGAAGCCTAGTTTCTGACTCACATGCACAATTTTTGGAAGCTAATGCAAGCTTGCTCTTGCTGTCTTTGTACAACCCTTCACCGTATGCATGCAAGCAGTAGCAACATTTTAACTTAACCTAAGTGCCATTGTTTGCTTATGTTTGTAAACCCACATGGTCCCCAACTCCCTGTCTACACATACAATCATTCCTACTTTCTGTAAATCTAAAACTATTGACAGAATTAGTTACCTAAATCCATAACAGAAGCTAGAAACACAGACCTGGAACACAGCCCGAGTTCACATTGACTCCAACCCCAAACAGCCCAGCTCTGCCATCAGCCCAGGCAGGAAAAGCCCCCACCACCAAGGTGGCAACTGTGCCACGAAGGGGGACCCTGTCTGTCCCTGCAGTGTCACAAAGGGGGAGCAGAGCTGTGCCTGCAGAGTAGCTGGGACACTGAGCCACACTGAGCCGAGCCAAGCTGTGACAGCAGGAGAGCAGGTGCTGGCCTTGTGCCCCATCTCGGCTCAGACCAGGTCTGAGTGGAGCCCAGCTTGTCACCTCCAGTGCCAAGGGTCAAAAAGAGAAAAGTTCTTCTAAATACATACACTTTATTCTCACCCTGAATGCTTCATCTGCCCCTAACACAAACCCACAGCATTCTGAACCTGGCACTCATCTTAATTATATAATTCATTTAAGATTTACAGCAGGAGATGGGTAGGAGAAAGAACAAATTTTGTATTTTTTTCAAGTAAGAAATAAGGCAATAAATTAACGGAAAGTTATTTCTCACCCACTCCTTTATTTCAGTATCTTGTTTCAGTCCTTTTTAGTGCATTAGAGTAAATAAAAAACAACTAAAAAACAAGCCTATTCAACTAGTAACCATCTGTCTCTCTCTCTCTCATCCTCCTCAAAAGAACATGTCAAAAGACACAGAATTTAAAGCAACTTTTTCCCAATAATCACCCAAAGAGATGGAGTATCTCCAAAACACATCCCCATTTAAAAAAAAAAAAAAAAAAAAGAGTAAGTTAATGTGCTGTAAATCTAATAAGGAAAGGAACGAGAAGATCCCTTGTGAATTATGAACAAAAGCAAGCAACAATTCTCACACTGAAGTACAAGTTTAGCCTAATAAAGGATATACTTTACGTGTAATATCTTACAACATTGGGCTTCTGATCAAAAATATCCACATGCTTTTTGGGGGGTGGGGGCAGCCATGCACTAGCTGATGCACTGAACACAGGGTAACCTCACAGACAGCGTGGCACAGAGCCCCCAGCACACACCACTCCTTGTTAGCCCTAAAACACCAATCCCACAAGATCAGTGAGTAATTAAGTACCTTTGATAAACTCTGCATCCTCTCCTGTTCGAATTTTTTTGTGAGTAATTAATTTCAGTTGCCCAGCCCCCCATACCCCTTCAAAAACCATTCCTGTTGCCTCAAAGCAAAGCAAAACACAACTGGGATACCAGTTAATGTTGCAGACCAGTGGCTCTGAATGTTAAGGATGCCTTGAAGCATACTGTTTTATCACATTTCAGAACAACTATCTATAAATACTGTATAAGGTTTTTAGAAACTGTTGGGCCAAAAAATGTAATATGTACATATGCCTTCATAAAGTAAAAAATTTCACAGGGTGGTTGTCTGTATTGTGAGAAAGCATTCCCTACTCAGATTCATGTTCCTTTGCCTTCACTCTGCTCCTTGTTTGCTTATAATGAAATTACAAAAAACAGAGAAATCAAGAAAGTATCTATTTTAAGAGTTATTACACTTACTGGTGTAATACTTATTGATATGTGTGATGACAAACTCTTTAAATAAACTAGCTTTATCTCAATGGTATTAAACCCATGATACCACAATATGACAGACTTGAGCAGCTACACTGAAATGTTTGATTGGATAGAATGGCATCATATTTTTGCATACACAAAAATAGAGTTCCATTACGGAAAAAGCTGCCTTTCATTTAAAGAAACGGAAAATAAAACCCAGAAACACCATCACCACCACGTATGAGTGCTGAAATATTCTGCGAATACAGCTCTGATTTCCATAATAGCTTGTTGTTCAAGTGATCATTAAATCTATTTAAGATGTCAAATTTAGACTAATATCCAAACCTGACTTCTTAAACTATTCAGATTCAATACTTACATCTTCATAACCCTTCCTTATTATCCCTCTTGTACTATATTCTCTAGCTGTGGTACAACCAGGTATCAGATAAAACACTGTATTTTTATTACTTCCCATTATTATTACTTGTAGATAGAAGTCGTCGCCATGTGGAATAACATCTTGAAATGCACCACAATTACTCAGGTTTCCTCTAGAGAATCAGTAAGTTCTAAAATTTTTTAGTTTATTGGTTTCAGGGATTTTTTAAATCCTACTAGAAGCAACAGTATTTTGCTTGCTGGTATACCGAGAAGATTGAAGATATTAAAGGTTAATTTAGAAACTTAAGCAGTTTAAAATCCATTTGTTTTTACAAACGTGTCACAGTCTCATCAAAAACACATGGTTTTTAAACTGCTCAACAATCCCAAATTAACAGCAGAGCACTACGCTTGGAGAAAACACCAACTGGAGATCACTCAAGTCAGAACAGTGCTGTACAAAGATCAAATTTAGCCTCGTGGAAGAAAGCGGCACCTGGTACTGATTTTTTGATTCAATAACTCCGGCTTTTAAACAATCATATCCCTCACAGAGCTATAAGGATAACATGCGATAAGAATTCCTGAACGGCAAGAGCACCAGAAGGTGAGGAAACAGACTTTGCTAAATCTTCTCCTCAAACTCCAATGCATGAGAAACCTTCCTTGTTCAGATGCCAACAGCTGAGGTGCAAGCCTCAGTTCAAGGTTCTTTTTGTATTATCCAACACAGTAAAAGGAACATAAGAGAACCTGGCACGGGAGTAACAGTGGGAATGATGGTTTGGAAATCCTTTGTATTTCATTCCTGGAACTTCACTGGAACGCTGGGCATCTTAACACCAGTGAAGGTGACCAAGGAGACACATCGTGGAAAGCTGAGCTGATCCAAAACTTGATATATAGAGAGGGGAAAACCTCCCACTGACTTCAGCAAGCACTGCCTGTAAAGTTCTAATCTTTCATTATAAATGTGGATGACTTTGTCTATATTTTGTAATCAGCTATTTAATCCTAGAGATAACTAGATCTGATAAAGCTCCAAACATCTGGGTTTTGATGAACTCATCTTTCCCTTCCTCCCTTTCTAATCTCTCGATTCCTTAGTTCTTCAACATTTGAAAATATCTTTATTTCCATACATAAAGATGACTCAGAGTTGAATTAGAGTCAAAGAGATACAAACAAGACTGAAAAAGTTTCTAATGGCCATATGTGGGAAAAAGTGCTGCAACGATCATCATTTTTGAAACCAGAACAAATATGAACTCACCTCTGCACTTCTTTGCCAACACACTAATATGGAGTGCTCCAAACCATGAAATCGAGGCCCTTACCTTATAAATATTTACATATTAATTCTCAGAATATACATTTGGGACTCTAGATAAATACTTGTATCAAATCAGTGAAGTGCCATATTTAAAACAATTTTAAAGTACTTGAAATTCACACATTCATACACTCCCATCTCTAAATGGTTTGCTTAGCACTGGAATTTTTGATCACTCAAATTTGAGATGCAAAGATATACACATTGTTACAATGGATACAAGAAATGGCTCTGCCCCCACCAGCCCTCCTGCCTTAGAGCACAGCACAGGACAGAGTGCTCAGCAGCACGCAGAACCTGCCTCTGAACCTTTCCCACAAATACTGCATTGCTACATGAGGTGTAAACATGTCTTTTAGCCCTACGGGTTACAAAAAATGGCTTTTTCTCAGGAAATGCCAATTCTCCTTCTCTTATCAGACATGAAAAATGAGAAAAACACCAACACATTTGAAGCATTGGAGCCTACCAGTTTTTATCTTTCCTTAACTAAATAAACCAGTCCTACCAATTCATCATAGTCCCCAAAGCAACTTATTCTTGTTGCTCTCTTTTGACTCTCTCCAACTTGTTTAGAATTTCTCCACAGCTGGCTGGCACCACAACTGGTCACTCCACATTCAGCCTTCCAGCTCACAACAATGAGCCCACAACAGCATTTGCTTTTGATCTTTTGATGGAAGAGCATAATGCCCAACTGCACTGTAATAATGCACTGTATTGCCAGGATCCTTCTTGCAGTATTGTGGACTTTGCTGTTCATTGGTACTGCCTCGCAAATTACCTTTTTCTTCCTAGGTGCAGAGGCTGTGCCCATCTCACTGATTTCTAAACAGTTTATAAATGTATCAAAAGTCAATGCTGAACTGAAACACTGTGCCTGAAACTCCATCTTAGTTTTTTTTATGCAATACTTTATATTCCAGTTCAGATTTAGTAAAATACTAAACAGCGTTCAAACTAAGAGAGCCCTCAGGGGCTATACTTGATATGTCCTACTAATTTGTCAGTGAACAACTAAAAACTACTCAGAAAGCAGAGAAAGAGACAAAAATTCAAAGGCAAGCAAGGTCAGGAACTTTATTATGGCAATGAATTCCCAGTCAAAGTCTGCATGCATGCTCTTACCTGCGAGGAATAAACTTGTGCTGATTGCAGGGTAAGAGCACACTTGCACACAGGGAACCTCCAAGCAACTGCCATGCTGCTGGGTAAACAATGATGTGAAGCTGCAGTAATTTCTTTGCTTCTCTGCACTTCTAGTACATCTTCACAGCCAGCTGTGCACTCACTTCAGAAGATTCCCATCTAGACCTTTTTTTTTTTCATAGTCTGCTTCTGTGACCAGAATATGAAATGGATGCTGAGAGTCCTACTAAAATATATGATACAGATCACCTGAGCAAATACATCACTGGAGTGCACCAATTCCAGCTAGCTCTTAGTAATTTCTTAGGCTGTCTGGCCAGTGTTCTGGGAGATGCTGACCCTCCAGCCTTTAGGAGAAGCTTACAATTACACTATATCTCATTTTTAAGGAACTGAAGCACCTACAAGACATCCTGAAAACAAAAGCAGCAGTCTTGTAAAATGCACAGGCAGATTTGTGTCACACTGGCACAAACCAGTACAATACAAACCATGGTGGGAAGCTGTACATGCACAATATGCTTGTACACCTGTCTGCTAAATATGTCACTGGGGACACCATTCGCTTTTACAAGCAATAGCTTTGAGAAGCAAATAGTTTAATTTTATTAATTGTATTTGTAATCACAGAATTACAAAGGTTGCATGAGCTCTCTGGAGGTCATTTGGTTTAATCAGTCACACAAAAAAAGGACCCAGCTGGACCAGGCTGTTCAGGGCTATGTTCAGTAAAGTTCTGCCCATCTCCAAGCACATGGAGATGCCACAATTTCTCTGAGCAGCTTGTTTTGCTCTCCAGGTGAGAATGGTTTTCCTTACTTCTAACTGGCATTTTCCATGTTGAAACTTGTGTTTGTTGTCTCCAGCAATAAGATACCTAGGTGAGAAGAATCTGGCTACATTTTCTCAATACCCTTCCATTAAGCAGCTGAAGAAAAAAGAGGATCTTCAGACCTCCTTATTCCCCTTAAGGGAAAAAACATCAGCTCTCCAAACCTCTCTACCTTTCTTATAATGTTTTCCAAATAATGTTATGTATTAAAAATGTTTTTTCACTGTAACTGCTGAAATATTCAGAGAGACTTGTTACATATAATCACACCAAGACAAATAACCAAGGGTGGTCTTAGCTCTTGAACAAGCTAAATAATTTAAAAGGAAAACAAGACAAAGAGATGACCCTTTTCACAATATCTCATGTAGCTGGAAAGGGATTTTATTTACAATATTTAAATGCAGTACTGTGAAACAAACAACTTGGTTCACAGGCAGTGCACCCGCTGCTGAACTGTCACTGCCTGACATCCTGTCTTATCTGCCAAATTGCTCATTAGGTTTGGCAATTTTCACCTGCGCCTCCAGTTTATATTTCAGCAGGGAATAAACATCAGTCTGCTTTAACAATCTTCTGCAGTGAGCTTCCAACCTCTTCCCAGAAAACACGCAGGCACAACACAAAAAACGCCTTGTGTACTGTAGGCTTAGAAAAAAGATGCAGCTGAAGTGATGAAATACAAGAAGAAGTTTAACTTGGGTAACAGAAAAGCAGTAAAAAATAAACAGCTAGATAAGAAACATAAATAAATCAACTGCTTGTATCGATGAATTGTGTTTTCACAATGCAAAACAACACAGGGGGTATGGGCCAGCCTCATTTATGTTTCCACGTTTATATGGGAAGATTGAATTTGACACACACACACACACCCACCCCACATGCAAAGTACAGGCTGTGTTTGTGCACGGGAAAAGAGGGACTCCAGATGAATATTACTTTTCCAGCTGGACCTGATCTAGCTAACCTTTCCCTTGCTGGGAGAGGAGCGATGGTGTGATCTATAAACAAACAAAAGGGGTAGCGTGGCAACCAGAACAAAGAGAGGAGGATCCCAGCAGGCCCGGAGCCCAGCCCAGGCACTGAGCCGCTGCCGGGAGCAGCGGGTGCGGGCGGGCGGCAGCGCAGGGCAGAGCGGGAACGCCGCGGAGCTGAGCCCGCCGGGCCCCCAAAATGCACCCGAGGTGTAAAACAAAACGTCTCAAATGCTATAAACCAATTTCAGACGGAATACTGTTTTTCATTTGTTAGAAGTAAAATATTCACCGCCAACCCTGCAATTAGCTGGAAAATTACAATAATTACAGCAATTTTGTATCCCATCTCCAATCCAATTAATAGATATATGACCTTGTCAACATGTAATAATCAGGATCTGCATCTACCGCAAAACTGGATGGGTTTTATTTGCTGAATAGAACTTACACAGTAAGAAGATAATTATTTGAAATACTGAGAATATCATTTGTATGCTATGCTTCACTTCACAAGTTATAAAGGAAATACAATAAGGATATTATTTCCATTTTCAATGTATATTTAAATGAAATTCCTGAAGTAGGTATGTTTAATATGGGATAATATTATTGCGCTGGGATTCTAAGCCAATGGTTTGGAACACTTATAACCAAAATATATCTGTCAACATTTAAAAAAACAAATTAGATAGATAGGAGAACATCTCTGATTTCTGATAGCATAACTATTACAAACTGTTTCACGCACTTTATTTGTGCATTATAAAAAGTGCCAGAGAGCTATAATCCTTACCAACAGTTTTAAAAGTCTTCTGTATTTCTAAATTTTGTATTGAAGGGTGTCAAACCCCTTTTTGGTCATTTTAGCAATCAGTGAACTAGCCAAGTATTCCACGTATTTTCCAGAATGACACCAAAGATAAGTGAGCTGTCCAATATATCATTGAATTTTATCTGTACTATATGATTTTGATGCACTAACATTCATGTATTGTATAATACACCAGATAATCACACTAAGGAGAAAATATGTATGCATTTGCCTGCTCTAACCCCCGCTAAGTCAAGAACCAAGGAGGACAGTTTTTTTGGCTTATGCATGGAAATGAGATGTGCATTTAGCAGTGACATACTCTAGTGACAGCAAAATGGAAGGGTCCTGAAATTCCAGGATACTTCTTTATTCTGCCATTAATCCTTCCCTAATTTAATTCTGTGTTGCAACGAAGCATAGTTATAGCTTGAAAAGATACATGTTCAGCTCTATGTAAGCTAATTGTTAACTGTTAGTCCTTTAATTTTACAAAAAACACTCTGACACAAAACCCCTCAAACTTAACAGAGTGGTAACTTTTCCATTTGCATTTTACCTGACTGCTTAAACACAGATTTTATCCATTAAAAGAACACATACACAAAAGCAGTCTCTTGGAAATTACACATGGTTGTTTAAAACAATGTATCTGTAAATTATCAAAGGACTGATAATACTAACTTCTGCTAAGAATTTTCTGGAGTGGAGTCACTATTTCAAAAGTTCAGTGAGCAAAATGATAGACACCACAGATAAAAGGACACGATGCTTTATCCACATTGTCTTGTTTGCATGGTACTTTTAACAACAATGAAAATTACACAGTAAATTTCATTCCATATTTTTTCTTCTTAATAAGGCTCAAATATTCAAAGAACCTGCCTGAGCAAGAAATGCGATAAGTAATTCCTGCTACAAGGTTTTCCAACAAATGTTCACCACATTAAAATAAACAAAATAAAGGGATGTTTCTGGCTATAGTTTCTGCTTTTTAAAGAAGTGTATTTTTGCAACACAGTAAATGCATATTTTAGCAGGTGTTTTTATGGAAAGGTGACAGGCATAACCTAGCAACATTGACAGGTTAAGTAGAAAGTGCTCCTATCTTTAGTTTCTTTTTACCATTTTGTTCATTAAATGGAATAAAACTGGAAAACCGAAAATTACACCTTGCAGTAACTACATTTGGAAATTTTGCTGTGAATTTCAGTGTGAGGACAATTTTAAACTGGCAGCATAGAAGGAGCTTATGGCTCCTAAAAGCAGGTTTATAAATAATTTATTAAAACAGAATAGGTTTGTTTACTTGCATGTAAGAAGCATTTATGCAGTTTCTCAGTTCTGATCAGCTTTCGATAAGGACAGATAATGAATCATTTTTCCCAGCAGCATCAATGGGTAACAGCACTTGGCATCTTTGTAAATTTAGAAGGAAACACACTGAGATACCGAGAACATTTACTCACTTGCACGAAGGACTGACGGGGTGACCTCAATTTCACTTGTTGCTTGGTAAGGCTGGAAGGCCGATGCCGCGTTGGAGCCAAGCTCGCTGCCAAAAATCTCTGGGCTTTGCGTGCCTGTCGAGCTGGCGCTGGTGCCATCACCCCCATGGTGTGGATCTTGCTCGTCAAACACAGCCACGAGCTGCAAATGACAATTTAATCTACTGTTAAAATAAAAAACTCAACACCGCCAAAGTGCCATTGCAGATCAGCATTTCATCATTTCTTCCCCACAAAGAGCAAGAAGTGTCTATCAGCAGAGACTCCAATCAATGCCTAGATCACAACATCATTAGCCCAAGGAAAGGCAGCCATTAATTGGATACTGCAAAGGGTCAACAGCTCTGATGGGACACGAAACTCATCACTGTGAGCCACAGAAAGAATGGCACCATGTCAGGAAAGCAAGGGTTGCACCTTCCCCAGGAAACCGCTTCATCTTACCCAGAAACGCAGAAAACTATCTGAGTGTGGATTGATGCCTGTGCACTGGAATTTAGTATCTCTGTTTAAATACCACTATATGCATCATTACTACAGAATCAAATCATGAGTAAAACCACAGTTTTACAGAATAAAAACATACAAGAACTTATGTTGATACACACTGAAAGCTACAGACAAAACGCAAAGCCAAGAAAGTGTTATAATCACAACCAATTATCATCTATTAATCTGCCATCTATTGATCTATTATCTATTATTATGACCTAACTTGTGGGCTCCTCTTGCAAAATTTCTTTAGTCAGATTTATGGAGATACTCTGTATTTCCTTGCAATCAACCTCCCAAGACAAGTTTGAAAACTCAAGTCCAATTCAGAACTTTGCCAAGTCACTAATTTAAAAAAGATGTACTAAGTCTGTGTTCACCACTTCAAGAAAAATAGGAAAACATTGCAGTGATTTTTTATAAACCTGAGATATTTTTTCCACTGTAAATTATTTTATGCATTTATTTGAAACAAATAATTTATCCCAATTTATCTTTGGTAACATACTGAAAGAGATAATGCCAGCTCTTCCACACATTTCATTTCAGAAGCTAATTTTCAAGATGGAGAAAAAAGTTTTATGGATAGCAGCATTCTGCAGCCTGCAAATTAATCTATAATATAATATTTGAAAGACATTTCCAAGAAAGCATTACATTCTTCTGTCCAGATTGGTAGGGTAAATGGAGCAAATCAACTTAAACCTATGCTGGTCTCTGCAAATTGTTTATTCTGTTAGAACAACAGCTAAAACTTTATGTAACCTAAAGTCATAAGAGGTCATTTTCTCTTTTTTTTTTTTTTTAAGCGATTTCAACATCATCTTAGCCAAAAGATTTTAATAATAGTCCCTATACTCAAATTTAACTTACATAAGCATCAATAACAATATTTAAAACCACAACTCTAAGCCCAAGTGGAAACCATTTGGGAATTCAGCTCTTTAAAGTATTCTCAGTAATTTACTCTTTTTAACCAGTCATTTTGAAATTAAAGAGAGTAGCAAACTTCTGCCAATAATTCCATATCTAATGCAAATTTAGGCTCAGGCATGAAAAAAACAGAAAGAAGAAGAAATTGGAAGAAGAAGAAAGAAGAAGAAATTGGTAATGGATAAAGGATCCATGCTCTCTCCAGTGCTAGTTGAAAGGTAGGTAGCAGCAGGAAAACCAGACTGCAGCTGCAGACAGCTGGAACATGTTTTTACCATAAAAGTCATTATTTTATGCTTGAGAAATCTATACACAAAAGAGATGTGACAACACCAAAATGTCAGTAGCTCAAGAGTATTGGAAATTTAATTTTCTAACACATTGTGAAATATCAGTGCTTACAAAAATATGCTTCTAAAACTTTACTCATAACTCTCTTACTGTTCTATAGCAAGCTAATTACCGATCCCCAGCAACTGGAAATAAATTAATCCATAACTGAAGATCTGTAAGGTATTACAACAAAAGACAAAGAAAGTACTTAAGAATCCTAGGCATGAAACATCAAATCTTTGTGTCCTTTGCATGTCATGTATCAAGATAAATCCCCCAATTACATTCTGTTCCTTTGAGGCTGATTGAAAAATATTATTCGATGCATGCAGCTGCAAGTATTCTATAGATATTTTATTTATGCAAAAAGGTATGTGCATATAAATCTCCATATATGTTATCTCCTACTCTAAGTTGCCTCCAGCTTTTTGCCTATTCCAGACAGTCTACAACCTATAACTTCAGAACATCTAAAAATGAATGTTTCTTATTTCAAGCTTAGCTTTTGATCTTATCATTTTTTTGGAGGTATTCACTATTTTGACAGCATCAAGCCTTCAAAAGGCTTCAGTTCCATTAAAAAGCATACCAAGTTGTAACATTTTTTCAGCATTAAGAAACACAAGCCATGCTAGCCTTCTCCAAAATCTAATTAGCATTATGAAAACAGGTTAGGAAGTTCATTGTAAAACAGCACTACAATGGTACACTCAGTCCTCTTACTAAGCCAGAAAGTCTTTGGGACTGGAAGACTTAATGCAAGTAAACACTGTTGAATCTTGACTTCCAGACCCTGGTATGCCATGGTGCAAGATGATGAGCTTGCAGGAAACAAGGACAGCCAAACATCTCGCACTGTTGTAAAATATCATGCATTTATCTCTGATTTCTCCCACACCCTTTATTTTAATCAAAGGAGATTATTTGAGGAGCGGAATTGTACTGCTGGAGGCCCAAAAATCACGCTTCAACTACTGTCCTTGCAGGAACAAGAAACAAAACAAAAAACTTTCAGAGACACCTCACGGCAACATAGGAGGAACCACAGGAGCAGGTCACTGGAGCTGTGAAGAATCTTTTGCTGCAGGAATCCACAGCCATAAACACTGCTCTGTGCCAGGGAAAAGGCCTCTCGGTGAGTCATGTTTGAAGGCCACAGAGATGTTTTTAATTTGGCAAAGAATGGAGCACACATTACTATACCAGCTTTTATCAGCCTTAAAGTCAATGGTAAGCCTATGGTATTTTGCTGGGCTTTTGATGTCAGATTTACAAAGAGAGTAGAAAACGAAGATGACCATCTTTTCTGGAAACATCTTGATTGTCAGGAGACTGCTTCCATGTTGATTTTTTTCTTCTTTAATAAGAAATAAATGACTGAAATCATCCTAACCTTTCAAGAATCACTCTATATTTCCAATAACTGAAATGAGCTGTGCCTCCTGTTCTCTTTTCTTCAGTTTTAGATCTCATCACTTGCAGTGACCTGAGAAACTCATCAAAACATCCAATCTTATGCAGAAATGAACAGCAGAAGGACTGAACAAACCACAGCAATGCATAAATAAAGAAAATAGCTTAGCTGTTCAGTATTAGACCACTATCAGCTCTTTAAAAGAACTACCACCAAAATTCAGTGAGTATTGGAGTAATTTGGATTGGTTTCATTTTATATTTCTTTGTGAAAGACAAACCCACACCAAAGACCAAATATCATACCAACAATAGCTAATAAATAATGAAAATAATTATAATCTATTTTATCCACCCCCTATTCCATGGGACCTCAGCTTGAATGCATCAAAGATATGAGAATATGGTTTAATTGATTACAGTAGTTTTAATCACCTGGGGTAACAGGACTATCTGCATTTTTCAATCACTGAACTAAAAATCTGCAAATAAGAAATAAAATCAAGTAAAAAAACCCCACTTTGTCACCCCAAAACAACTGTAATAAATTATAGGCTTAATTTAGATTGGCACGCTTACATTTCTTATTTAAATAGGGCAAAAGCAACAGAAAAGGTGAGAGGTTTTAATATCATCATTTATCATGGTAAGATGGCACAGGAAGTGTCATCAGTTTGAACAACGTGAGATTTTTGGCCCCCAATGTATGCGTACACAACTTTTTCAAGAAAAAATCACTTTCAAATATTCATTAACACATTCAGACATAAAGACAGCAGCTTTGTTCAGATCATAACTTATTGGAAATGTCAATCCCATTTCAGCAATGGAATTAGAGTAATTCTTTAAATGGTCAACTGCATAAACTAAAATACTTCCTAAACTCCACAGCAAGAAATACAAGCAATCATGTGAATTATCAACAAAAGATACAACTATTTTTTAAAAAAACAGCATTCAGTGTTTAATCAACCAGTTTTTCTTTTTTTACAAATACAAAACTGCAGTAAAATTCAAAAATTATCCCAGCTGTAAAAAGCATATTTGTCATCATTAGTATATTTCAAGAGGTGTGGGGTTTTTTTATTGCTATCCTTATCCTCTGAAGACAAAAAAATGTTGGAATATGGTTTAAAAACCAGCAAATTAATGCTCTTCTCTTTTGACTGATAAAGAGTCTTTCCATAGCATACAGACAATGAAGGGAGAGTAACATAATTTTTTTTGCTAAATATATTAGCTTCATCAAGCAAATGGCTTACAAAGGAATTATTTCACAGCCTGAGATATCAAAACAAAGTTTTACTGAGGCGCCTTTGGCTCTGGGATAGGAGGAAGGCATTCCAGCCTACAACTGCATTCAGCCCTCTATAACACCCAGTTGTACTGAATTAATTACAATCTTATTCTTTGTAAAAGAGAGCATGAGCTTCCCTATTGCTCTGTCTGGGACTCAACACATGATACTAACCAGGTTATATTTACTTAAATAAATAAAAGGCAAGAAGATTGATTTATTTTAATATTGACACAGCAGCAGCAGTCTGCATTCCAACATTAATTATTACAATTTCCGTCTATTCTAAAGTAATTAAAAATTAGTAAACACATATGCAGTCTTAATTAATAGACTAGATTAAGTACTTGAATGTTAATTAACTGGATTAAAAAACTATTTCCACCAGCAATGGCTGTTTACATTTTCATTAAGTACTACCATCATATAAACCAATTCATCACTATCTAATGGTCTGATCAGGTCATCTCTCTCCAGCACAAAACCACAAAACCAGAAATCCCCCACAGAAATTCATAAAGCTAGAAACTTCTGCTCTGTTTTTTCCACCATTATGACAAGATTGTCAAAAAGATCACTTGAATTTTGCATATTCCTAAGTATTTGTCCAAAACTTGCTAATTCTTTTGTGATATTTATTGATTAATCTGATACTGAAACATGTGTAGGCACCAGCAATGATTTCAGATTTATTTTAAAATCAGTTAGGATTACCAGCTCCATTCTCCTGCTAGAAAGACAGTAACTGATCCTCTGGTTTTCATATCCTCTGGGTTTCATAGAGGCTCTGCACTTCTTAACCACTCTTTATAACACTGAGTGAAACTAAAATCACTTACCTTTTTAGATTATTAGGAGCATATTAAAATATCTGGTTTCTTCTCACCAGAAGGACACTTAGGAGACTATTTCATACAAGAACATTTTTAATTTGTTCTGGCTGTTCAGTGGCCAATTGTTCAGTAGTTAATCTGCTGAGCATCCAGAGGTGTCTGGATTCCCCTGGCTGAGCCCTGCACTTCCCCTCCTGGTCTATACAACTTCCAGATGTGGTCTGCCCTTTCACAGCGGCTATGATCTTCTGGCACTTATGCTGAACAGCTTCTCCTGCAGAATGCCCATCCATGGACAAAACTGCCTTTCACACAAGCTGTTGTTTTTCTGGCTCCAGGAGAACAGAGAGCACAGACCTTGTGAGGCAGCTCCAAGTGATGGAGCAGCTCAACCACACACCCCCAGTAAGGCACCAATGCTGTCAAGGATTCTGGTTCTCCGTTTATGCTTCATAACTGAACTTTTTCACAGGGGACTTATGGTCCTTGAATATAGATTTTGATGGTCCAAATGAGATGCTAAAATCTAAATTAGCCTTGTGAAAACATCTTCACCTAAAGTAGCTACTTGAAGCATTTCGTTTAACCCCTGATGCCAGAGGGTTGAGCCCAGCCCTGTCCTGCAGTCCCACTGTACAGGTCTCTGTCTGCACTCACTGTGACAGCCAGCTGGGCTGCTGCTCTGGGAGATTTTAACCCCTCTCAGCATGGCCATACACCTTCAGACGTGTGCAGCAAGTAGCTGGGAAGAGGACATGGAGGAGGCTGGCAAAAAATTTAAGCATGAACATCACTGGCATCCTCTCCTCAGCAAAAAGCATTTCCAGTCTCATGCCAGCCTGTGCAGTGAACTAGCAAGGCACCAGCAGAACTGACTACACACATCCTCTGCAACCAGCACAAGTGAGAGAGACTGCAAGAGACCATAAGCAGAGTACTCCAGCAACTCTGGAAGGTTGGCAGAAACCACTTACACCCAAAGCAGTCTGTGTATTACTCAGTCCATGTTACAATGCAGAACTAAGGAGTACTTGTTTAATAAGGCCCAGAAGTAAATCAAATTTCGGCTAATGGCACCTCAGACTCCATAACATCCCAAAACACAAGTTGCTTGTGAATGAACAGATGAGTGTAAGAGAAAAAAAAAAAACATAAATTCAGGAAAATATCTAGCAAGGGACTAGCCAATTATTATTTAGAAATGAAAGAAACTAAATACAAAATCAATTCGTAGGTTTTCTGATGACTGAACTGACTTTAATAGCCCCACGGCAGACCCAAATTCTTATTATTCCTTGAGCTTCACTTTTCTACATGGCTCATTAAAAACCCATTTAAATATAACTGCTGTTTCAATGAGCTGGTAAGAGAAAATACAGAAAAAAAGAGGTATTTTCGCAAATAATACACTACTGCCCACAGATATTAAAAAAAAAAAATCAATTAGCAAAATAGCAGCATCTAAGAGTCATTCTGTGCTGGATGTGCAACCTGAGTGTCCCCTCTACAGACTTAGACATCACCTGCATTTTAAAAGGAGAAAAAGGGAAAACAGTTTCAATTTAGGATAAGCTGTAGCACAAACAACAAACCTCTGTAATTTCAAGAAAATGTCCTAACTAATCACTTCAGCCATGAAACCAGAACTAGCTTTTCATAAAACTTTTCAAAGTAAAGTAGCTGGAAGGAAGCCAAACAAAGAACTTTTCACAATAACTTTACTGTATTACAGCTTTTGGAAAAATAAGGACATTTAAAGGGTCACATTCCACTATCATATTAATACTTTGTGTTAGATTTTCAGTGGATTATACAGAAGTGTAAGCTCATACAGAATCATAGAATAACCTGAACTGGAACAGACGTCTGGAGATCAACTAGTCCAAGCCCTTGTTCAAACCAGGGTCAGTGAGATGAGGTTGCTCAGAGCCACAACCAGTTGCATTTTTTAATAACCCAAAGTATAGCCAGTCCACAACCTCTCTAGGCTCTCTCCCAGCATCTGGCCCTCTTGGTTTTAAGAAATTCTTTCCCTTGTATCGAGTTGAAACTTTCCTTGTTATAATGTGTCTATTGTCCCTCACATTACTCCTGTGCGCCTCAGAGGAAAGTCCAGTTCGATCCTCACCATCCCTGACAGGGAGCAGCTACATCCGGAGTGCTGTGCCTTAGGGACCACAGAGTCACAGAGCACCCTAAAGGTCCCCCTTGCCCTGCGATGGCTTCCAGCCCACTAACTCACCCTGACGGCTTCTGCCTGGGCCAGCACTGCAATGTCTTGCCCGTATTGAGAAGGCCAAAATATTCCAGAAGCAGACAGAAATAATCACAGAATCATAGAACGACTTGGGTTGGAAGGGACCTTGAGGATCGTCCAGTTCCAACCACCCTGCCATGGACAGGGGGACCCTTCACTAGACCAGGTTGCTTAGAGCTCCATCCAACCTGGCCTTTAACACTTCCAGGGATGAAACACCCACAGCCTCTCTGGGCAATCTGTTCCAGTGCCTCACCACTCTCACAGTAAAGAATTTTTTCCTAATATGTAATCTAAACCTACTCTCGAATTGAATCCACTCCCCCTTGCCCTGTCACCGCATGTCCTTGTAAAAAAACCCTCTCCCTCTTTTTCGTGCCTTCCCTTCAGGTACTGGAAGGCTGCAATTTCACCCCAAAGTCTTCTCTTTACCAGGCTGAACAATCCCAATTTGCTCAGGCTTTGCTCTTAGGAGAAGTGTTCCATTCCTCTGATCATCTTGGTGACCTCCGGACTCACTCCAACAGGTCAATGTCCTTCCTGTGCTGGGACCCCAGAGCTGGATGAAGTGCTCCAGACGGGTCTCACCAGAGCAGAGCAGAGGGACAGAATCCCCTCCCTCCCCTGCTGCCCACCCTGCTTTGGATGCAGCCCAGGATACGGCTGGCATTCCGGGCTGGGAGTGCACAGTGCCAGCTCATGTCCAGCCTGATCACTTCCCTGAAGCTGCTGGCTACGGACTGGCTCACACAGCCCAGGGTGGAGCTGCTCACCTCTGCCACAAGGGCGGTGCTGACCCACATTCATCGGGTTCTCCACCAGGTCTGTGCCTACCCAGGACGCAGCCTCCCAGCCCATACTGCTGAGTGGGGTTATTCCAGCCCGCACACAGGACTCTGCATTTACCTTTGCTGAACATAATCCACCCCTCAGATGCCATGAGGTAAAATAACCACTGCTGGAAAATACATCATAGGTCTCAATGAAAGTCATTCCCAAATCTGCTGACTAAGTAAGCACCCCTCACTTTCAAAGCTCAACATAACATACCAAGTTAAATCGTATTTGCAAGATCAAAACTCATCTATTGATTTGAAGGATACTTTAATTTTACAGGTAGATTTAAAATCTTCTGCTTTCATGATTCTTTAAATCTAAGAAATTATTCTGAAGTAAATATACAAGCTTTTTATTAAAACATCGCTTTAGATTATTCATTTCCCATGGCACTTTGATCTGCGAAATTCTAGAATCAATATTAAATTGCAATCTAATCTTCTCCCACTAGGAACTAAATGCAGTTTTAGGTATTATCCTGTAATTTCATATACTATTAAAAATATTTTAAATATATTTAAAATGTTAAAATATTTAAAGTATTAATTTAATATTATGTATATTTAAAAGATTTTTTCCCTTCTCCCCCTTATTGCTGAGCAACAGTCTAAAAGCAAGCATGACTATGGCACCCTGCAAAAGTCATTTGTGTATATTCTGTCTGAATTGCTCTTGACTTGAGCTCCGTGGTGTAAATCAGGCTGAGGCTTAGACAAAGAAAGAAGACAATAACTGAACAGAGTTAAAATTATTACAAGGACTATTAGTGGTCGCTGACACTGAGCTGCCTGCTTGGTTGGCTGGATTTGGTTCTCCATTACCTCACCTTGACTGTACCAGACACCACTTGTGCACACAATGCACTGTCCGAGAGCTGAACCGGCAGCCCACACGTACAGACCGACAGACAGACACAAGGACACACAGAGCACACACAGATTATCCTGCAAAGCCCTTCTGATGTGCTTACCTGGCTAAACCTACTGCATGGACACAGCACGTCTGACACCAGGGCTGGCTCGTGACCAGCTGACTCCCACAGCTATCCACACTTGTCAGCTCTTACAGACAGACAACCCAGAAAGGCAGGGACCTCACGTTTCATGAAGCTGACAGAACAGGGAGAAGGTCATGGGCACCAGCAGGTGAATTTCTCTTCAGCAGGGCATACTCACCTGGCCTGGAACAGGTCTAGAAGCTGCAGTTTGTTACTTTAATTCATGCTTCTGGGTGCTGCATTTCTGCTGTTAATTGCAACCCTGCTAAGGAACGCTACCCAAGCTCTTGCAATTAGCAAGCTTGGGATCCCAGCCTTCCCAGTGAGCACATTCATCAGCACTGGCACCCACAGTGGTTAAGCTAAACCCTGCTGAAAGAGTGGGCAGTGCCATTGCTGCACCCTGATCTCACAGAGGATGGAGTCAGCCGTGGGAATGCAGAAAGGAGAAAAGCTGCAGACACATCTCACTGCAGAACTGGTTTGGTTAAGATTATGGGGTAAAGACATTTCTGAGCTTACCACTAAAAACAGAGCTACAGTTAAGAGTGCGAGAAGAGAGAATACCATCCTAATTTCTTTTAAACAATCTTGGTTTTCTTTTATGCTTCTCAGTAAAAATGAAGATATTATGCTTAAAAAGAAGTTTTCTTCCCATAATTGTTACAAGCCATATGACAGGTACAAAAATGCTTAAATCCATGCTTGTTCGGGCTATGAGAACAGCTGGAGAAAATATCTCTGTCCTAAATAGGAAAGTTTTTCAATCACAAGGTTTTTATAATGGAATTTTTTAAATGGGTTGTTTCTTCACCAACTCTTCCTTTGAAAGCATATATAATACTTTTCTGTATATGCTGCCCTATTATTTTCTTAAATCCTCAATTTATACAGAAAAGATTTCTTCCAAAATCCTTTTGTACAAACAGTCCTCTTGTTCACGGCTAAGGACATACTCTGCAAAATCACCATGGTATGTGATTTACCATGGTATCTCCTTAGCTCATTTTCAAAAGAAATAGGAAAAAATTATATCTATCCTGGCTTTAAAGTGGTGCGTGAAGAAAACAAGGTATCAGCAGAGAGAGTGCTGTGCTTGGGAAGTAGCTGGGGCACATCTGAGCGTGTGAATATGTCAATTTCATCTCCTCCATTTTTGATTCCTCAGCACAAATGAGTACATGCGAACCACACTGAGGACAATGATGTTAATATTACTATGGAAGCAATTTTACACTTTCAGAGCACACTATCAAAGTCTGCCTTCTAACAGGCCAAGGCTCAAAAGGATACCCTGACTGTACTTCATGAAGCTGAGCCTGTGGGTATGGGATGACTCTGCAGGTCTGCAGATTTCCAAGTCAAAAGCATGGACTGTGCAGGAGTTCAGTATTTTATTTGTGCCACAGAGGTCAGCAGTTAAGCAGTGACGCTATGCAGTAAGTAATCCAGACACTGGGTTATTAGAGGGGCTGGTGTCACTAGCAAGATATATTGCTGAAATAAAAATGTATTAAATCTTAACGGTTGTCTCATCTGTCATTGGGAGCTGCAGTCATTGAGAACCAAGAAAGAAATAGTTTCAGAAACCTCCAAAAAAAGACCAGGCTTTCCATTCCTCTGCTACAGGATCAAAACAGCAGCATTAAATTCTAAGGTTTTCATTTCAGCTGAGGTACAAAAAGGTAACTAGTTAGTTAAAGCACAGGACAATCTTTGCAAGCTTATTAAACTTCAAGAAAATAGATTTTGTAAAATACAGCTCTTCATTTTATATAGAGTGTGCTGTTCAGTGTAATTTGCATGCAAAAGCCAGGAGAATGTGATTAAAAATACCCATCTAGAGACACAGATGAAAAACTTCAAACATTTTCTGATTCCCTTCTGTTCCACTCATTATTTCAATACCTCACTACAACAAAGGAATAGATAACACTTGTCCTTGACACTAGCCTAAATTATCTTCAGTGTGCAATACAATACCGATTAAATTAGGCTTATTTTAAATAAACGTCAAGGTCTGTTCAAAAGGTAAAACTGTGTGCCTTTTGCCTTTTGTATAACATACCCCCTCCCCACCCCCCAAACTTTTCAGAGGTCTGAAAAACAATGAGATATGGTGCTTTTCTTAACTAACTTCATTATCTAGATTTCAAAAAAAAAAAAAAAAAAACAGAGAGAATCATTTAACTCTGACATTTAAGACAACAATAACAGTATTCTTCATTTTGTGTATAATGACAAAAATAACCAGCACATTAGACAATAATTCTTGCCTCCCTTCTCTAAACAAGGTTCTGAAATATCCTAAATGCACATGACTGCTTGTTCCCCTGTGACTAACAGTTTTTACTACTTGTACATGTAACAATAGTGAAAACACTGTGACTTAACTTACATTAGGACTATCCTTATAAAATTAGGAGTAAAGAGTAGCTGTCCACCAGCACTGGTCTGATTGTAAATGACACATGCCAGGAGATCCATTGAGGTTATCCCATCCTGTGGCAATCCCCAGACACAGGATCTTGACTCACCACAGTTATTATGTGAACCTATGCCAGATGCAGAGCTCTGGTCATAAGCAAAACACACTCCTTAGATAACATTTGATAGTCCAAAAAAGGAGAGGATCTTCCTAAACACCTTTAGGTTTTCTACAGCTAAGAAGATTACAGTGATCTCTGTATGAATTTCAAAAAGTTTGGTTCATCTGCATCCAGGTAGATTTCCATCTACCACTGTGACCTGCTAGGAGGAGGTAGTGCCTCTGTTGATTTCCCACAAAATACCAAGTTTAACAACTTAGTAGCACAGCCCCAGGGACATTCACTAAAACCTGGGCTCCCAATGCCAAAACCATTTTCAAAATGATCTGGAGCCACTTTTTCAACAGTAATTTGGCAGATAAGGATACCTTGTGGAAAGGCATCCCATGAATTTTCTCCCCATAAAATGGCTAGAAATCTGATGCCCAGGTATATTTGAAACTCTCAGTTTAAAAGCCACCTGGCAGCTTTTCAAATCTGACCTCTTATGTCCTTATGAACAAAAACAGGAAAACAAAAAGCAGCAGGAAGAAATAAGAGAGTAAGAAGGGAGAACCTCAGAAGGAAACTAGCAGGTTAGTATCATCACATCTGTCTTGAAAACATATTCACTGGTAGTCAAGTGCTTGTCTTTCTTTGAAATGCAAGAATGACCAGTAAAACACATCTCTGATATTACTCTAACAATAATTTTGTATCAGTCTGTGATTCTTGACTACTTGTTGCAGAAGCCTCCACCACCTTGCAGTGCTCTTTCTTTACACAGGGATGAAGAATTAGAGTATTATAACCAAAGAAACAGGAACATAAATAGAGACTTCTGACAGAATTATAGTCCTAAATCTTTTCATGTGAAAGACTCCAGACTTATTTTCAGGATTAATTTTGAAATTTAATTCCCTAAATCACTGTGGAACTGGGACCAATGCAACTAAATCATCTGGATAAATAAAAAAAATAAAAAAAGAAAAAGTAAAAAAAAAAAAAAGAAAGAAAAAGAAGAAAAAAAGAGAAATACCCAAAAGAGAAATTACAGTTGTATGCACAATCATTTCAAGCTACCAAACTTGGGACCAGACTATCATTCTTACATTTTACCTTGACTCACCCTATATCCATAAAATGCATTTTTCAACACATAATATAAGTGTCATGCAGCCTAGGGAAGGAGAACAAGCATTGCCAAAACCCATCAGCTTCAACTTGTGGACAACTACTGCACTGAAAATCTCAAAACAGATCCTTTCCATCCTTTAGGTCCCCTAATGCTTCCCCATCTCCTCAGGGCTCATCTAGCCTATATTTCTCTTTTCTCTCCTAGAAAAATTAAGGTTATAAAAGTAGCTGACACTTCATACCAGGCCAGCAGGCCTGTCCCTGGTTGGAGTGTCTATATTTCATAGTGACTTCAAATATTGTTGTAAGGTTATTGAAATCATTCATGATTTTATCTGTGCCAAATGGATCATTACACTGTCAACACTCATCTTTATTATGCAAAAATATGCAGAACTTAACATCTTTTGTTGAGCTGGCAAAACAGTATATTCAGTAGTAACTCTGTTTTTCATTAAATTTTGCACAAGGTTAAAGAGTATGTGGAATCTGATTACAAAGTCTCCATTCAAAAACATCACACATAACAAGCTGTTTGACTCACATAGCAAAAGATTATTTATTTATAACCTACAGATAAATAAATTCTTCTGATTAATTTATAGTTTCCTTTAATTTTTACTACTCTAAGTCAAGGGTTGCAATATGTTTGGGTGGGGCAAGATCTTTTTTTTCTTTTCTCTCTTTTTTTACGTGTTCTTCTGTGTGCACCTAACAATCCTGCTTGATGGAAACTGTCCTCAAACTCCAAGGCTACCTCCAATCTTGCCTCCTACCTTCCACTGTCTAAATGTCTTTCAGCAGAAACAGAAGTGAATTCAATCTGGTTACCTCTCGTGAAAGAATCATTTCTTGGGAAGCTCCAGCCATCTTGAAATAGCTTTTCTGACTGTCTCATTAAATCTTCATTTAATTCTTCTTTCTTTGTATTTCTCCTGCCACATTTAATCTTTGCAATTGTATGAATTTTTAGAAAGCCTTTTTGGGGTGCAGTTAGTATTTTGGTTCCACACAAAGCAGATACATTGCATAAGGCTAACACAGGTAGCTCGGTAAATTATGCTGTCAAAAGTGATTAACATTTAAAAGCACTAAACAGAGGAAGCAGATAATACCTCCCAGATCTGCTTTTAATTAAAACATCTTAGCAATTATTATTAAATGGCAAAGATTGAAAATGAGAGACAGCATAGCTTCTAAAGACAATAGTTTTTATATTTTTCATTAGGGGTCACCTTTTCTCATGTGCAAGACCACTTTTAAATTACCTGCCTCACCAGAGACCATCCACTTATCAAAAGAACTTTGCCCACACTAAAACCAAAAAATACACATTTAATCAGAAACATTTATGCATTCATTATTGTTTCAAATGTCCTTGCTTTAAGATAATGTTGTCCCTCACTCAAAGCAAACCTTATTTCAGCTTCTGTGACTAATTGTTGTATCGCAAATGACTTCTCCACTTTCCAGAATAATTACCAAGCATTATATCAGTTATGCTAAAACAGTAGAAGGGTATCACCTCTGAACCCCGTAGTAGGTATAATGAATAGCACATACCAGGAAAGTCTAAGGCGTGTAGCCTTTGCACATAAATCAAACTGCGTTACGCATTCTGACAGCTCCATCTAGCCACAGCTACACAAAAGTAACCTTAGCCCGAGCACAATGAATTAATTTACATTCAGCACATACCAGCAATTGCAAAAACTCTCGTGGTCAAAAGTGTCCTTTGCAGAACAAGTATATTGTTTAGCAATTAGATTAACACTTTCATGATCGTATCTGTGCTTCAGATTACTTGGGTTTCAGAGAAAAACAGGATCAGAAAAGTCATGTTTTTAAAGGCCCCAAAATTAGAGCATCTGGATAATGTCAGGAACAGATGCTGAGATCAGAACTTGGCAGGAATTCCTGAAATGGGAACCTCAAACATCTTGGGGAGAATGCAGAGCAAAATGGGATATAACGCAAAAATGCAAAGCATACAGAGTGTGAGAGAGGCAGCGTGCAGGCCATGCACATCTGATGGAGCAGATGAGCAAGAAAAATAGCAGAACAGTCGGCTGCCAGAAGTGGAGGGAAGAGGAGGGAAGGCTCCTCATCATGAAGCTCCAGCACCACCAGTGTGGGGACCAGCAGCTCGTGGACCAGCCTGTGCCCTGGGGCAGTGCAGGCCATGGGTGTGGGCAGCTCCGTGCCTGACCTGCTGCTGGTGACTGCCCTGGACAGGCTCCAGTGGCACAGACTGCCTGGTCAGTCAGGAGAGTAGACAGCAAAACACAGGCAATTTTTCTCCATTTTTTCCTCTTAGTCACTGAGAGCTCTAATAATTTGAGATCCATCTGTATATACTGGGGCACTAGTAAAAGGACATTCATCTCTGGAAAAGGAGCTAACTACCTTAGGTATCCTGCTCTGTGTGCCCATGGGTGTACGTATAAGTTCAACATATTAAAATAATTTGAGGAAATGAACTGTGATTTCCTTACATGTTCTTATTTTCTACAATGCCAACCACTGTTGACCTGACTAGTGTAAAGATCAGACAAGGCCCTTAAAAGTCATCAAACTTCCAGACACAAAGAATGGCTGTACCATCCTCCTTAGAAACCCCCACGGGGTACTGAAATGCACTTTGATTAGACCTAACTTTAGACACACACGTTTGAAAGCACTGGCCTGAGACTGTACAATGAACAGAGGCAATGCATCTCCTTATCATATCCATAATCATTATCATTATCAAATTCCTTATGAGAAGTAGCAAATGGCTAGAAAATAATTTTTTCAGCATTTTGAGTTGTAGCCAATACAATTTACAGATCATTGATAAAGCATTTCGTCCTTAAGCTGATCTAAATTAAAATTTTAAATTATGTTAGTTTACCAAGAGTACTTGAGCTGTGCTAAGTCCCTTAAAACTCCAAGTGATAAATCCTCAAGTTTCAAATATGTAATATTTCCATGTTACACTTAATTCCAAAATAACTAATGCAAAAGAAAAGGAGATTAGTCCTCAGAGGTGGACTAGTGCAGCTGCCTAAAAATGCAAACAAATGTAAATCTGTCAGACCACTGTGCTTGTACCAGGACATGCAGAGGCATTTGCCCCAGCTAATGCGTAAAAAGCTCAATCCAAACTGAAATCTTAAATTCCCTTAGAAGTCACACAGGAAAAAAAATGCAGTTCCCACTACATGCCAGTTCCCACAAACGCTCCCTCAGTTTGGCAGTGAGCAAAGCAAAATCAAAAGGCAGAGAGTAGAGGGGCTGCACGTCCCCCAGCCCAGCCCACCCACATGTGCTGCCAAACACAACAGTCTTTCAAAACTAACCTCAATAACAACAACAACAAAAACACCTTAGGATGCCATTATTATATGGAGCTCCAAAGAGGGACTCACTTCTTATTCCTGCTAAGCACCTGCTTTGGATGTTCTGGTGCAGATATTTCCAAGATGGGAAAGGTAAACACCACCTGGACTGTCTCCACCATCCTTTCACATTCAGACATCATGGAGAGATAGGAGGAAAAGAGAAGGAAAAAACAAACAACAAACTAGAGAAGGAAGAGAAGTTACACTGTACTGGAATATGTAATTTCTATTTTGGCACTGGTAGCTTAGCATTGTCCAATACAGATATTTTATGATCTCAGATGCCTTCACACCACTCAAAGGTGAGTGGAAAATCAACATATGTGCATTTATGTAAGGGAAGAGTAGTGTAAACATTCATATAAAACACAGCTATATCATGGCTCCCTGCACCAGCCAGTGGACAGGTAATGCACTTTTTTCTCTGGAAGCACATATATTGGCAGCATTAAAAGGTGACAAGGGCCTTCAGGCTGGGAGCAGGAGGCAGCAGCACAAGCAGCATTGCCAAGGCAAAGGGAAGACTCACAGTGTGGGATGCAGGAGTGGAGATTTCAGGACCAGCTCAAATGGAATGCACAGTGGATGCAGTGCTGGAATTAAAGCACATGGCTCACATTCACACATGCTACCAGCACTGGATAGATAAAAAAGATGTATCTCAGAGTCAGCACACAGCACAAAGCAGCCTCCCCCACCCCTTTATGGTGGGATTTAGCAGTTATTAATTTGCAGCTGAAGTTCAGTAAGTAAATTCTGCTGAGAAGCAGACACGACTGTTGCTTCTTCTGAGGCCACTTAAGTCTGCCCCCAGCAGCACTACTGTGCCTAATGTCCCCTCACTCCCCCATCACTGCCAGAAAGCTGCAATCTTTATATATATTTCTGTTCATTCTTTATCTGTTGCCTCGCATGAATGAAGTTTAGTTTATGAGTTTATTTTGGGTCTGTTACCAGCTATATTCCTTCAGTTCTAATTTAGCAAATTGTATACTGAAAATGCCAGGATGAAAATTCCAATCAAGGCTTTGGTATGTGAAGCATCCTTTGAGAAAACAACTGAGCATCATCATTCTGGTTTTCCAACAATCCTTCCCACAAGTTAACTTGAGCTCCACTTACAGCTATTTACATGCTCATTTCACTCCACTCCCACCCCTAAAACTCACGAGTGAAGGAACTTTCTTGAGTATCCAAATACCTACAAATACCAGGATCAGCTACTCATAACTTGGAGAAGAAACTGTGGCCCTGGTGTGAATCACTGCAGAGCTGAAGCACCAGGTGTTCAAGAGGACAAGTGTTTCTAAGAATTCAATTCAGTGTTTTGCATTGCTAATTTCAAGCAAGAATACAGTGCATGTCTTGTATTCTGGATTCACACAATGCACCTCGACACTCCATGCTTCCCAAAACAGGGACTGTGGTACATGCCCAGCCCAGAGGAGCATGTACAAGGTTTGTATAAGGAGGAGGTTGCTCCCCCTCAGCTGACTGCACAGAAGTGGAAAACCACAGGGAAAGGTGGGTGAAGAAATGCAAAGCACGCTCAGCTTTCAAAAGCACAGAACAGCTTGGATCACTCACCAAGCCCCTCCGAAAAAAACCCAAAAATCTTCTGAAACTTGTGAGCAAAAGCAATGAACAGTTCAATATAGGCTACTCTGAATATTGCATTGGAAGTACATTGGAATCTAATTTACACTTTGCTGATCCAATGTACTTTTCCATTCACCTTCCAGCAAACACTTCCTGTGAGAAAGCCCTGAATTTGAACTTTTAGAACAGTTTCTAAATCCTGTAAAATAAAACTATACCGATCTAACAGCAGGCTTGCCTTTTCACCATGTTCACTTTGATCCTAGAAATCCAGTAATACAGAAGAATGAAAAAAAAACAAAAACCAAAAAAAAACCCCTGTACCTACATAACTAAAAAAATCATTCAACTAAGGCACTCAAGCTGCGATTAATTCTCATCAGAAACACATATTCAACCAATTTTTTTTACTTTACAACATCGAACTAGGAATTTGGTTTGTTTTTTCAAGAGGTTCACTCAAAGTCCAGTATATCTTGCATGCAAGTCTGTCAGGTAGAAACAGTTCAAACTGAGCTGACAGACACCAGTTTCCTAAATTCCTCCTGCAAGGTTTCCCTGCAGAGTACAGTCAGACAAGGAAACAGCACAAGTTTCAGTATTGGCAAAAGGCATTTGGTGGTGAAACCAAAGGAACACTTCTGCTTCCTACTTCCTCTAATCCTTAAATAACTCTTTGGAAAGCTTGGATCATCTGTCATTTTCTGCCCCCTTTGGTAAAAAAAAAATAATTTAAGACCAGTGACCAACTTTGGAATGAAAAATTTCAGATCAACGTATCATCTGTCTGCAGTGCTCCCCAAAACCTGGGGATTGGTTGGTTAAAATTCCAGAACTGCATATTCCTTCCACCATAGCCCCTGAAGCTGAGGATGGGGCAACTCTCCTGGAGAAGGGCCATGCACCATGGAGCCAGTGGGCAATACAGAGCCTACCAAGTAAGTTTTGGTCTGAGAAAACATGCACACAAACAGGCCACAGCTGTTGGTTTGGGCTTCTTAAGCCAGACAGGAGCCTCCTGACTGCCCAGGGAAGGGCAGGACACTCACACAATTCCACTGTGTAGCCATTTGTGTGCTGATTCCAGAAGAATTCAAAACCAGTGTAAGGAGACCTGGTCAGCATCAGCATCCACAGAGGCACCACAGGTGGAGAAACAGACAGGAGGACCTCTTTGTCAAGGTCTAATTCATCAAATAATAAAGTGAAGATTATGCATAAAATTTTCCATTCTGTGTTAAGGAGCTGACCTGCAGTAGGCACCAATACTGGTGGTTACAAATTAAGAGATGCTTTAAAGATAAAGTTGTGACTATATTCAGGCTATACTGCTTCACTGAGGCCTCTCAGTCACTCCTGCCACAACCCAGTTACAAATGCCAGCTAAACTCATAGCACTAACTTTGCACATATATTCTGTAGGATGTTTTTCTGATACCCCAAAGTCTGGGGTTTTGCATGGCTGTCAGCAGAACAGCTACCAGCAAGGAGCACCACGTACTACACTGCTTGGCACCTATTCAGCAGCCAGACACACTTCCTACAACCTGGGCACCAAACAGTCTCCTACACACTCAGCTCATTCTATTTAGATCCTGTCATGCAGCAGACTTAATTTTGCAAATTGACCTTAGCATCGAACCATAAAAAAATTTATTTTGGTAATATTTTTTCCTGGAGAAGCGTTGCATAATATCAGACCTTAGATTCTTGCTTTTAGAAGCCAGTTTCTGCATATCAGCAGGTAATTCAGCATGTCTGATATTGAATGGCTCTCTGGCAGGTGTAGCTGTCTTCCACTAGCAGTGTAGACATGATGATACCAATTTAACTTTAGCACAATTCTGATGCCTAAAATTAAGAAACATAAATACCCATCTGTGTTATTCAATTGCAAAGATATTTGAGAAGTGAAGAAAATAATAAAAAGGAACATTGCATAATTCCACTTATGAGCTGTACGTCCAATTATTAAACTATTAGAGGTTAACAAATATGAGAACTGCCACCAAACGTCATTTACAACATCTAAGGAACCTATGTTCAAAGAGGAAAAACTATAGTAGTATTACATGCTGTGCATCATCTAAACTACATGGCTTAAATCAAGGAACAATTGACTAAAAGGCTACAAAAATGTAATTTATGAGACTGACATGGCTGTTAATAGTGTCCACCAGTTGCTTTCCAGACCAAGGCTAATGTTTTAAGCCTAATCTGAAAGCAATAAACAAAGGGCTATAAAGTAATCCTAACACCATCCATTCCATGATCTGATTTTTATTTTGAAGGAGTAATTCAAACTGCATCAAAATGACATGACAGGTCATTTTCACCTCTTTGACTCAGCAAACTAATAAGAGTTGACTGTGATCAAGTAAAAAAATGAATCAGAGAAAAAAATTTGGATGGTCAGACGTCTTTACTCTTGCATATATGAAAAGATCTTAGATTATTTTGACAAGTGTCCAGCTGAATTAGTCAGGCAGACAATCAGTCAAGTGTTTATTGCTGTCACACAGACGACCGTGGAAAGCTACAGCATCGTTTTAATTAAAACACTGAATGCAAGTTAAAAAAATTCTTGTTAAAGGTATTCATAATCCCAAAACCATGTACATGACATATGTAACCATAATCACTGACTGCCTGCAGGTCCTGGTGTGACCCACAGCAGTGCTAACCCTCAGTCTAGACGAAAGCTGAAAATAATAAGGGGCTGCCTGCCCCTGTTTCCCTGAAATTATCTGCAAGCAGAAAACAAAGTGATGATTTGATTTTTAGCCATTGAGCCCCGCGCAACTCTTGGCTGAAACCGCCCCTCACGGGCATTTACAATTTTTGTTTGCAGGTCATTGTATATACAACCCAGTAACGTAACCAAGTACAACTCTGCTTTCCTCAGTGAATAACCTCACTCAGTTGCACTCTGACAATCAACCAGGAAAGAATTTCTTATTTTAACAAGGGCAGAGCTGCCACCACAGCGGCTTTGGGAGACATAAGGACTGCAAAAGCAGGTGTCTCTTTAGATTTAGGATTCCAGATCTGTCTGCCCATTATTAATGATCCACCTACTGTGTTCTTGTGAAATATGAATCTTATCACGCACTTTAAAATCCCATGTACAGGCTATTTTCCATTAAAGACTTACAGTCTACAGTATTAGACTAATTAGGTGACTGAGGTGGAGAACAGTTTCAGGCAGCTGGGAGTGACAAAGAAAAAAAGCAATATGTATATGGGCAGCAGTTCCTTTCCTCACATCACTGCCACCAGGCAAGAAATCACATACATATTCTGACTTTCAGCAACTGGACAACAAGCAAACAAAATTAGAATTAGAGTAAGCAAACAGACTGCATTCTCCATGTGCCACAACCCAGCCAGGGCTGGGAAGGACACACCTGCCCTACTGCTACAGTGCCGTGACCATGATGGAGATGTATCCACATCCCTTGGAACAGAACTCCTCGAGTCAGTTTTGCTACACCAGATGTCCCAGGAAGTGTGTTTCTCTATTAAAGGCTGCAGACTTTTCAATAGTTTGAATCTCCTATGACATGGAAAAGAAAAGGTTAAAACCTCTCAAATTGCAGGAAACAGGGAAGCATCTCAAGTGATGGCACCTCTATAACAAGTGATTGTCTGTTCACAGAGAGACATGGCTGTATTTGTTTTGGTTTCTTTTAGAGAATCCCCAAGAAATTACCCATGCCCATCTAACCAACAGGTTGCAATGTACCACTGAAAATATATATATTGCTTTTATTTTCCCTAAAATCAACTTAACTGGCTTTCATTCTTTTCATATTATTTTAGACAGTCAATGTATTTTCTTCCCACTGGACAGAGAATGAACACATTATCTTTCCATCTTACAGGGCCCCTGACAGCCAAATAAAACATGGTTATTACTGTCAGAACTCAAATGAAATATTTTGAACATGGCAAGGAGTTATTGGCCTGATGTTCAGAAGACACACTAGAAATGGAAATGGGAAGGAAAAATACTTCCCCTACTTCTACAGGCTTTTTGTGGGAAAATTAGGTTATCTTCTTGTTGAAATAGGTTTGAGTTGGATTTCTTTTTTCTGTGTTGAAATATCCTAATTATTCCATTAGGAAGATGTAGGATATTAATTTTTATTAATCAAAATACTGATAAATGAGAGAGCAATCATTGAAAAACATTAATATTACTTTAATATCCTAAATTATACACACTAAATCAACCAGGTAATGTCATTTCAGTGCACAGTAAATTCATAGCAAGTAAGATTTGTGATATGACAGATAAACCCAGAAGCACTAAATAAAACCATTCACCTTTCAAACCTCTTTCCTGCTGCACTTTGAAAACAAGCTGACAACAAACACCATGGCTGAAATGTTCCCTATACAGAGATCACCTACTTTAACTAGGTTCGCCTATAATTAGACAGCACAATCTACTCCGCATAATCATTGAAAAATATAGAACAATGGAGCAACAGAGAAGAAAAGGGAAATTATTTTTCCTGCACACTCTAGTGAGAGAAGAATTGTGCTGAAAACTGTACTTATTGCAATTTTAAAGACACATCCAGTGTGGTTTGAGGCCAATCCCAGCATAGCTGGCTCCCAGGGAGGAGCCCGGCAGCCCCACCACGGGTGCTGCAGTCAGCAGCTGCCAAAGGGACTCTTGTCTCCAGTGGGTTCCTCTGAGCATCCTCACTTCCCAGAGCCATCCAGAGGGATCCATACTGTTTGATCATGAAATCACATCCCTAGATAGCATGCACATAAAAATGGCATTAAAACAAATTAACTGTGTAATAGCATCCAGCAGCAGGCCGTTTTGACACTTGAGCAGATAACTCCACTGATACCTTCTATGTATATTAAAGATAGGTCCAAGTGGAAAAGCAATTCTCAAACGTTTCTAGAAAATCAGGCACCTACTAAATAAATTTTAAAAACCCCCACAACACACACACACAAAAAAAAAAAAACCAAACACCCACCAAACACACAGATGTCCTGGATCCACCCACCCCAGTATTCTGCTTCTAACAACCTTCAACAACAGATGCTAAAAGAACAGAGCAAAAATATTTCCTGTCTCTGTTCTCTCATGACCTGCAGCTCAAGGACATCCTAAGCCACACACACGGTCTCTCTGTTTAGGCTCTTTAAGCCAAAATTAAATATACATTTATAATGCAAATATTTTAGACAAATATTTTGAAAATTATCTAAATCCAGACTCTTGGATTTAGTGCTATTTATGCCACTTGTTCTGATGCCTGAGGTGGCCACCTAAAAAAACCAGAGACTAGACAGGAATAAGGGAATAAAAGTAGGTATTTATTTGAAGGGCCTTCAAAGGTATACATGGGCAGGCCAAAGGCTACATCCAAAAATGGACCCGAAGTAATGAGTTCTTCACACCTTCATAAGTTTGGTTCATTTGCATATCAGGGTTAATTCTCCAATTAAAGCTTCAGTTAATGATAGAATTTCTCCAAGATCACCCCCCTTCTAAGATGTTGGGTTACACATTTTGGGCCTAGGACAGCCTGGATGTCCCTGGAGAGCAAACCTAGAGAGGCTTTGTTATGTCTAACTAGCATGAGAGAACAGAAGTTAACAGACTACAAAGAACTTCAGAGTTACACACTAGGCAGTACAGGATTTGAAAAATATAAAAGTTAAAACCTAAGGCATCAGTTCACACCTGATCAGATCTGTTCTTTTCAAGCAGTGCATTTCAATCCAAAACTTCCAAATTATAAACCTAAGAAGTTTTCCTCTATTTTTTCTGCGCCTATTTGTATCAAGTTGATCCACACAAACCTCAAAATATATTTCAAATGAGCCTGAATATCCAGCATGTGTGATATCCTTGGGAATAACCCTGAGAGCCCTACTTAATCCTAAAGCCTTGACTGTATTTTCAGATTTAAAGACTATTTACTTATACCAACAAAGTAAGTTTTTGCACTGCTTCCTTTTCTGAGTTACAGAAAATCTGAAAGAACCCTGGGTAACAGCTTCTGGCAGTCTGTGTCATCCATCAGCCAACTGTCACTTGAAGGATCAGCTTCAAAGTTCCCTATATTCACATTTTAATGGAGTTGGCCCCGGCTCTGTGAGAGTGCAGAGCAGCCAGAGAGGTTTCCTGCAGAGCTCTGCTCACCTCCAGCTCACAGATCTCTGCCACGTGTTCCTCTCGCTCCTCCTGGACAACTCTCCTGGCCTTTCTGCAAAGTCCCAGTGCACAACACCAACACTGACAAAAGGAATAAAGAACTGCTCTGAGCTTTGATGGGTTTCTCTGCACTTCAAGGCATGTTCAGGGGAAGGGATGCACCTCCTTCTGTGGAAATAAGTTTTGCAGTCACAAAATAGTAGGATCAAGTATTTTCTCCTCATCTGCAAAGTGATAAATAGTTTTCCAGCCCTTAACTGTTTAAAGATAAAACAACAGGAGCACAACACTATTATGTTCTGTTTTCTAAGTAATTCTGTTTTTCATTATGTTGAATTGTATTATATTGTATTTTATGCCCCTTTCTGGCAAAAAAGATAACTAAATAAGATTTCAAAACCCTTTAAATATATCAAAGTACTTTGCAAATAAGGTTTACGTGTTCACTTTCTATGACATGATTAGGAATCTTTCTATAAAAGGCAGTTCTAGAACTGTAATTGCATCCTGCCTTTCAAACCAGGTACTTCATCTTACATATTAGAATTCGTATTTTTATAGGTCTACATTGCCACAAAAACAATGGGGGAGGGATAGGAATCTAATAAGAATCCCAAACTTCAAACTTAGAGCTTTATGGTGATTTGAAGTGAAAAATGTACAAGGAACATGCTCTAAAAGTAACCAAAGGGGTGGAGGAGGAACAAAAAGGGAAAAAAAAATTCAGGTATGAAACTTCAATTAGCTTATATAGAGTTTTTTCATACTGAGGCCAAATATCACTATTTGTTCCATTAATTTTTTTTCTTTCCACAGAAAATCAATACTTTCCACTTCCATAGAAGCCTACTTGTGTATACATTTTTATTACAGTACCTACATTTATTATTTTTTTACAATTTCCAATACTCTGCAACTAAATTTTAAGAAAAAAAACCAAACTATAAAATATATATGCAGTAGTAATTTCTGTGGTCCTTGTCAGAGGTCATTACTTCTGTTAAAGCCATCTTGCATGAGAATCCATAGGGTTTATATAATCTCATTTTATGAAACATAAGCATACTATTTAACCAGCATCTTACAAACGTATTCAAAACTGAGTTCTCTGAGTTACTTAAGCAATTCAACCATTGATATAATTAATTTTGATGTAAATCTCTCTCAGGGGCTTTAATGAGCCAAGTCAGGAAAATCCAAATTAAATTAAAGAAGCGTACACTAGACCTCAGAAGCTCAGAAGTAATGATGTTAACAATATTTCCCCAATACTACCTAGAGATAGCATATTAATAATCATGTTAAAAATGCAGTTAGTTCTTTAAGAAACACAGATGTTACTCAAGAAGTCCTAGAAATATTTTTGAAATATTTAGTTCAAGTCAAGATTCTAGGACAATTAGAATGCTTCTGCTTCTACATTATGCACCCACCTCTCCTGCTGTTCAGAAATCAGCACACAACAGTCTTGGGTCCTAAAGTTCTAGAGGGGGAAACGAGGACAGACCTGCTTATTTCCAGACCTGCTTGACTCCCCAGATGAAGTCATGCACTTCTCACACATGATGGGCATGCCCATGGCTACACCAGCCTCCTCCACTGCAGCTTTCTTGGAACAGGAAAAGGGACAGTTCAAGAACCCAGAGATCCAACATCCAGCCCAAAAAAAAAAAAAAATGAGCAGTGTAAACAGTGCCACTGCACAAAAGCAAACTGTAAGAAGCCAGATTAAAAGGTAGAACTGAGTACAAAGACACCATAATCAGTTTTCACAACCAGTTACAGTTCCTCTTTTTTCCCCAAACCTTACACATGATAAACAAGAAACCAAGATGAGCAAGGCATCACTGGTCCAGTCTATAATCAGGGTGACCTCAAATATACAAATGTACAATTAATAAACTGAATTGTTTTAAATCTATTTTATATTTACAAAGAATGCTCATTCCACCCAAACAGAGTCTCCACATGACTAAGAAGAGGGTCTATAAAACTATACCATGTTTCAGAAGACACGCCAGACACAGGAACATTAAAAATTTGATAATTCTATTTAAGCAGAGCAGCATGATAGATGGCACTTTTAAGCTGTAACCTAATAAAATACCCTCTTTCGTCTCTCCCACTAGAAGAATATTATACTTTAAACTAGATCTAATTAAAAATAGCAGGGGATGAGGTTTGTATCAAAGACTAGCCTCTGTGCAGATGGTGATCCCCACACAACACGAGGCTGCACCTACAGCTGAGGGAAGGTCCCCATGCCTGGCAGCTTCCCACTGATGCCCTCAGGACAGAGAGGTGATTAATGGACTCTGCCTAATGGTCAAGTAAATGAATCAGCACCACTAAGTTCCTCATCTGAAACACTAGGAAGAGCTTGGTTTCAAAGAGGTGTTCAGGCTTCAGAAAGCTCTGCAAGGAGCGATGCCATCAGCATTTCTCAAAAGCCCTTTGGCAGGCCCGCAGGAAGAGCAGCCTGTGTGTCCTTCCAGGCTCTATTTGCAAGAGCAGTGTGAGGAGCCTGGCTGGAGGGGGTTTGGAATGCCACTGCATCCACGTGGAGCACACACCGTGCCAGCCTGCACAGCTCCCATGGGTGCTCAGAGGCTGCAGGAGCAATGAGAGCTGTGCCCACCCAGCAGAGAGCCCCACGAGAGATTCTGGGCTGCTTCAGAGCAAGAATGGCGCTGGCAATGAGAAACAAGATTTGCAGGGATGGAACTGACAGCACTGTTCACTGCCTGCAGCAACAACTCCCTTCTGTAGCTCCCGGATGAGGGGCTTCCAAAGGCACCTGGCACAGGAGACCCTGGGGCAAGGATCTCCTTTGCCAGTCACCTGGAGGACACAAACATGTATGAATTCCCTGTGAGAAAGCAAAGGCTGTATGAGCTGAAAGTTAGATTTTCTGAGTAACATGCCTCTTACATAGTCTTTCCTTTCTGAAACACTAAGGAAATTTTTCCTCAAAAAGACAGACAATGAAATAAAAGCCAGAGAGCTAAATACTACGTACTTATCCTTTCAGGAAATACCTAACTTGTGTAGAGAGTTAAAGAGATGGACAACTAGACTATGAAACTCCAAATATTAAGCAGTTTTGAAAACTTGAACTGAAAAGGACCCTTGAAGTCTTCAAAAATGAAGGTTCAGTAGTAAAATAATCCTGCTAGCTTTTCTGTAAATAGTCTCCATAAAAACAATAGTCACAGGGAAAGCCATGTAGCAAGTGGAAATCTATGTCTGTTTAGGGCAAACACATGTCTGAACAGAAAGGCCTAAATAAATTTCTTATATTTACAGGATGGGATTTTCAATAAAGGTGAGTAAAGCAAGGGTAAATCTTAACAGTAATCTATTTCTGCCCTGCAATTCCCCAGAATAATTCCCTACCCATTAAGGTAGTAGCCTGGAAAAAAGCATTGTATTCTCTTTGTTTGGTTCCCATCTCTGTACTGGCACAGGAGACAGGGAGGTGGCAGACAGTGACCTTCAAGGGTTTCAATACTCTCTTTGTCACTGCTCATCTTAAAGGTATGGGGAATAAGCACAGGTCTTCAACTTCACCATCCCCCAAAACTTCCTTGGTATTTTTTCCTCCACATTGAGATCCAGGTAGTGTTAGCCTCTGCAACCCTGCAAGTAGCAGCATGTACCTTGCTGCAGATTTTGCCAATGCTAGTAGAAGCTGTGACACCGAGCAGGAGTGACAGCCAAAGCAAAAATACATCCATTCTATTTTTTTTTCACATTTCTGTGACACTGAATACTTCTTGCATATATCATTATATCATTAAAGTATATTTCCATCACATGAATAAGCCAGTGTGTGAGGTTGCTTCGTTATTAGAGGAAACACTTTCAAATGAGAGAGAAAGGATAGAAAAGGGCAAATTGAAATAATACAACACAAAAATATGGTTATAAATTACAGTAAAGTCTGCTCAATTTGTAGCAAATAATTCTTCAGATAAGCAAAAAAATATCCTGAGAACAAACCCATTGTGTGTTTCATATCCTAGAATCTCTTAATTTAGAGCATGTAATTTCTGCCCTCCCTCTCCCCAGCAGAACAATTTGATATTTCAGTTCTAAAGTAATAATACATACAAACAGCTTCATTTACTTGGAGAAAACTGATGAACCTTCATCTATAGTCAAGCTCTTTATTGCTCAGATTTGACACAGGAGTCCACTTAAAGCTCAACAGGAGTTTGTGAATGGCTCTTTGTGTGACACACTGGCTCTAGAAAAATCATTTGCTTTTGGTTTTATTCTGTTTCCACTTCCTGGATAAAGTTAGCAAGAATCTAAGCAGCCATCCTGTTTCAGAACAAACATGTTTAAAGGTAAGAAATAACAGGAATACCTGCATGCGTAGAGAAGCCCCCTGCACTTTTTACAAAGGAAATGTCAAAAAAAATTTAGCTATTTCTAAATTTTTAAAAGAATAAGAGTTTTCTCCAGTTGTTGCACTATTTTTCACTGAATTGGGCATTTTACCACAGTCCACTCTTTTTCTCAGACTTTTTGGTTTTGTCTTTAAAAAGCATAAGATTACTGAAAAACAAGGAACTTTTTGAAATCTCCTAATTGTTCTAGGCATACTATCCTCTTCTCACAGATAGGCAGAGTCAGGAATCTCAAGAAAAATATTGAAAAAGCTTTCAGTATTGCACTTCAAGCAAGCTAAATGGAAATCCTATGGATGCAGAGTAGTCATATGGTCCATCTGTATATATCCATCCTTCCTAGATGAATGATTTCAACTGTCAGGTAAAATGGCTTGAATAAAAAGTCTGAAAACAGAAATCTGAGGTATATATTGTGATACACAATCAATGATAGCAATGTTTCTATGAGAGACAACTTTCGTAAGTTATTAATACACTCTGCCTCCCCTTTTTGTTACTCCCTCTCCCTGGAAATAATAGGTCCAGTCATTTTGTTAAAAAAGAAAGTATTTCATTTCACAATTCACAGATACTCCTATATCTGCTGAAATGTTATTTGCCAATTACTAACACCACTACTCATCACCAACTCTGGTATTACCAGGCGTTTTCAACATAGTAAACAGCAACTATTTTTTCATCTTAAAATATGGGCTGCATTAAAATATAAAACAAGTATCACCTAAATATATATTTCAGTTAAAGAATAGATTTTAATTTCAGTGTAGTAATTTAATAACAGAAAATTGCCAAGAAATCCAAGGTGGAAGCAGTATGTTATACAAAATGCAAATGAAATGTGGATGAATACAAGATAACCATGAAATGTTTCAAAGTCCAAAGGAAAGAAATACTTTTTATTCAAGGACTGTTGCCCTAAATTTAGATATAATTTGACACATTGAACTCTGAGTGTCTCTAAAAGAACAACACAGGAAACAATCACATCCCACTCGATACACTTGAATGAGTCTTATTAAGTTGAATGATGTTTGCTTCAGGCCATAAACAGCAATACAATATTCATCAAAGCTCACCAAATTAAACTTTTCTCCCACTTGCTTACCTCTGGCCCAGCTGATTTCCCCTAAAAGTAGATCGATTTTGCACTGACAAATATAAGATACAAAGGCTTGCTGACAAACCAAAGAAACCAGGAAAAGCCACTCCATAGCGTGAGAGTTTTCAATTTATGAAAATTTATAGAAACAAGGCTTATAGAGAAAGGTAAACTACTTAATAAGCTATACAAATATTCTTATAAAAGACAGGTTTCTGGACACATCAATCTCATCAACCTCACCAGTCTTCCACTAACACAAATGCGTATTTTATTTTTAATGAGTCGCATAAAGATTAGACCTCTGGAAGTGATGCATTAGCACAGGGTCTTATCTATCTGTTCACTCTCCTCAACAAAGGAATTACGATGTCTCTTGCAGCTACTGGATTAGCCAGTGCTGCCTCATCTCAGGGTCCTACAGGGATGACACCTGAAGTGGCTGCACATCCACAAAACTGGCAGGATCAAAAACAAGTCTTGTGTGCTGCAAAGTACAACGGAGAAACAAGTCAGAGAAGTCCAGCTGTCTTCAAACTGACCAGGTAACAGCAGGGCCAGGCTGCAATCCGTAGGCAGGGGGCTTCTGCCCCCCATGGCAGAGGGATCCAAGCTCCAGACACCTTGCAGTGGTGGTGCAGAATCGTGGACTCCAGAAGTCAGTAATGCCTCACATGAGCGATAGCTTCAGCCACCCACACCAAAGGTTTTGCTCTCGAGTTTGTAAGCCTATTGGTCTTTGTTATGGAAAACATGGAACGGTGGCAATTTCAAAGCAAGATTTTAAATGTTCAAATCTTTGGCAGAAGCCAACTGTGTTTTCATGTACCATTGCCTGGTTATTGCTTGACCACTTCTAATGGACTGAGGTGTAACAGGAATAACGCAGCAATAAAACCCCACAGGTTCATGTTGTATTTTGGGTTAGCATGAGAGGGAGAAGGAGAGGATTGCTGTTCATTATGTGGTACCAACACACCATTGCTATGAAAGAAAAGGGCTCAACATAGGAACGATACAGTCTCCCAGAACACTTAACAGGTAATTTTTACCATAAGAATGTGCTTCCTACAACCTCTAACAGAAGAACTGCACTATAATTTAAACTGTTATTCTATCCTTTCATAGACTTTCTTATCCACCCACCAAAATATGCAATTAAACAATCTTAAAAAAAATTGCTCCCAGAACAGTAATATGATTTGACCTTGCTTACTTACCAAAAGTAAAAGTACACACATGAACAACAAAAAAGCGCTTCTGAAGCAAGTGTTGTCAGCAGAAAAACACAACAGATGCAGATACCATTTAGAAATGTTCCATATGATCCACAATGTGATTTTCTATATTAAAGTACAGTTTTATACCAATTCTGCAGAAAAGTATGATTTGTAATAACAGACATTTTTTCAGTTTGCTCGTATTTCAAAATGTTCTGCTAAAAATCACAGCTCCTCAGTTTATCTTTATGGTTGACTAGGGCTGACAAATTCAGTAGGGGTTATGCATCATTAATACAACAATAAAAGGAATACATTAGTGTGTATAATTATTGAAAATGTTTTTATTAAACCAATGGTTTTATGGTTTCTCTACACAGAAAAAGAATATGCTGAGAGCTGTAAAACAAAGGTTGAAATCCACAATTACTAAACAACAAATATACCTTCAGGTGCAAGGGTGATGGAAAGCATGAAGAACCTGCACATTCATAGAAATGCAGCAAGCAATTATCCTTAGTCTATGCAAGATGATAGCATGTAATTCACATTTTGCTTCCCAAGACACAGGGTGTATCAATCCACTGTTCAAGAGACCTTCAAAAAACCTTTAGAGCTTAGGGTAAGTTAAAACTGAAGCCAACAAGGAGAACCAAACATGAAGAGGTCCACAGAGCCTGCTAACCACTCAGAGGGTTTGCCTACTACCCAGTTAAAGCTGGCAAACATTGACTTTAGAGGCATTCAAGAAAATAAATAGTTTAGAATATTTTACATTAAATATGATAGCTTGACTTGCTCTTCCATTCTAATTCTCCCTACTGGCTATTTAGTAGACCCTGATTGTTTTTCCGGAATAAATGCTGAAATAAAAAGCCTTTAATTCCTCCATTTCTGATATTACTTTTATGTAAAACATGCACCTTCTTAAGGTGCCAAAAGGAAAAAAAAATGGACTTGGATGATACTTCCAACATTCTCCTAGGTAAATTCAATCCTAATGCCAGACTTACTCTTTTTTAGTCAAAAATAGAAGGAAAACAAGCATCAGACACTGGCATACATTCATGAAAAATGCTACAGTGAATTTTTGAAAGATTATTTTAGTTTTTCCATCAATAAATTCCATTCTATGTTCTCTGTCAATAATGTACAAAATAAAAGTCAAAAGAACACAACATCTTTGAGAACAGGACTTTGTGTGTGTGGCATAAGACTAGCTTCCTCCTGTACTTCTGAAAGTCCTCATGTATTTGGCTTCCTCCCGTAAGGCATCTTTCAGAGTTCATTCTAAGTCCACCTTCTCTAATAATAAATCCAGTACTTGGAAATCTGCAGCAATACATTTTGGCATGAATACATGATTAGCTACATGTTTGTACACTGCTATATTACGACCTTTTCAATACTATAGTGATCAAACATTTTTTTTAATCCTTGAATTTGACATACATGTGTATGCTGATCACCTCATGAAAACATACTAAGATGGCACCTTATTTTCTCCCTTCATATACTCCAGTCACACTATAGCAAAATTTCGGACATTTTTGGCTTTAGCTAAGGCATAGAAACACTGAAGCACTCAAGAAAAAACGTTAAAATAACAGGCTTTTACCTGCAGCCCTGGAACACCTGGTGGTCTGAGAACCACTCCTAAGGATGGCCACAAACAGGAATTATGAAAATCAAAAAGTGTTAATGTGCCAGGACTGTTCACTGCCAGGAAGACTGTATTTTCACTAGAGCACCCCAAAGGTCTCTGCAAATCAAAGAAAGTGAAGAAATGTTCTAGAAGACCATGACAAAATACTTGTATAGAAATGTCTTGCAACTCTGTGTTTACATCACCATGTCTAAAAAAATAATTGCCTGGTTTTCTACTTTCCAACAAATAACCTAACCCAAAAAATCCTGGCAGAACCCATTGCAGCTCAGCTTAGAAACCAAGATCCCACAAACACAGTTATATTTGCTCCTCAATAATTGGAACTGCTGCCACACCAGTGTAACTCCACAACTTCACGCCAGTACTAATGGGATACAGACATGAATTGCAGTGGACAGAACCCCAGGGCAGAGACTGCAAAGCTACTAAGGTATCTATCTGTTTCATCTACCTATTCTCTTGGACAGGTAAACTTCAATAAAAAATTATTTTATAGTATGTTTACATCTCCACACAAATGTCCAAATTATATTACTTAGCATTCCAAGGCAAGCCAATGTTTCATACATTGTGCCTGTAACAGGGTATTAAGAGACTAAATGCCCATGCAAGTGACTTCAAAAATCTGTAAAACATAGAACAGAAACCTGCATTCCTCAATTCCAGTCCTGCATTTTATCCAGCAGGGACATCACCTTTCACATTCCTAAAACCACAATCTGAAAAACAAAACACAAACACCACCTGCCCGAGTATGTCAGAAATTTGGTCCCCACATTTCTTATCCTGTGCAAACATTTCTATCTTCAAGCCGCTTGCAATGCTTGCAGAATTCAAATTTTATAAGATACCTACAAAATGCATCCCAAAAAAAAATACAGAAAAATTTGAGTCATTATCTCCAAATCCATATGTTTTATTCTCTGCTGATTTCAAGCAGTGAACCCTTTAAGAAGGTTAACAAAAATGTATTCAACAAAAAAATTATAAGGCCTCTTTTAAGATCTGTGAGGAAAATTTAGGACATATTAAGAAGAAGAAAGCAAAACATGCCTCCAAGACAGTTTTTCAGAGTCCATATCTAGCAGAGGGACTGTGTTGAGAGGTGAAAAAGTGCCTAACATCATGATCACAATATGAACATCATCTGAACAAGGGAAACAAAAACCCAAGATTTTTTTCAGAAATTGCAGTAATATGGTTGAAGAAAGTATTTACCACCAGTGCTGATATGCGTATAAAATTAAATTTAACTGATGAGAAACTTTAAAGAAGAGTCCGCTGAAAATGAATACAGAATGTTTTTTACTTAGAATGTTATAATTAGCTATTCAAAAATAATTCTTCACAAGATGCTGTTTCATACTTGGCATTATAGCAGAGCCCACAGTCTGCATAAATGATGTCATACTCACAAACAAGCTCAAAGAAACTCTAATTTGGGCCTCGAGAAGACTTCCTAGGTCAGAATCAGCAAGCAGCAATAACAGCTCAGCTGTTGTTCAGAAATAAATTGTTCTGTTGGCCATATGTATGCAAAGACGCTTTTATACATAAAATACAGTTAATATGTGCTCTAGATAACGAAGAGCCGTCAGCACCAGCACCAGCCTGCACACGTTGCACTCCTGGGACACTCTCAGTACGAGTCTGAACAGTACTTTGGAAACAGACTGATTCAGAAAGGAGGTAGTTTTTGTGAGTTGGAACGTATTGTACTACTTTTCAGAGTAGCAACACACAAGTAAGTCAGGCATTTGTCTGGATAAGAACAGTACCACAGAGATGAGGACTGACTGTGAGACATGGTTATCTCAAATTCTAGCACTCTGCCTGAAAAATAAAAACCACTTTTTCTAGTAATATGCACTCACGTAACTACAAAGTGAATACCAGACAAAAAGCAAGGGTATAAGTTTACCAAAGACTGGCATCTCCTAAAGACCATAAATTATTTGGAAACACTATACATCATTTTTCAGCAAAGTCACCAGCGAATGGCAGCTGAAACAACTGCATTCCTGTTGCTGTCAGACACAAGACTTGGCTCGTTTCTAGTCTGCCCTAACAAGCATCCCATGTTTTCCTTGAACTGGCTGGTTTCCACATTTGAATGCCAACAAAACAATGACCAAACATCTCCCAGTTAAATCCTATGTAAAGCCAAGATAAGAATATTTGTAGATAGGAGCTAATGTCAACATCAGGGCATATGGCTCAACAGCTCATGGACTGAGACTAAATTTTGATTTTAATTCATAGAATTATTAAGGTTGGAAAAGACTTCCAAGATCATTGAATCCGAGCTTTGACTGAACACCATCTTGTCAGCTAAACTAGCACTAAATGCCACATCCAGTTGTTTCTTGAACACTTCTAGGGATGGTGACTCCAACCCCTCCCTGGGCAGCCCATTCCAATTATTAACCACTTTTTCAGTGAGAAAATTCACCCTGGTGTCCAACCTGAACATTTCCTACCACAGCTTGAGGCCATTTCCTCTTGTCCTAGCACTTGTTACCTGGGGGAAGAGACAGACCCCCACTTTGCTACAGCCTCCTTTCAGGTGGTTGCAGAGGGTGATGATGTCACTACTGAGCTTCCTTTTCTCCAGGCTAAACACCCCCAGCTCCCTCAACTGTTCCTCACACGACTCACTCTCCAGACCCTTCCCCAGCTCTGTTCCCCTTCTCTGGACATGCTCCAGCACCTCAATGTCCTTCTTGCAGTGAGGGGCCCAAAGCTGGACACAGCACTCGAGGTGTGGCCTCACCGGTACCAAGTAGAGAGGGACAATCACGGGCCTGCTCCTGCTGATCACACCATTTTTTATACAAGCCAGAATGCCATTGGGCTTTTTGGCCACCTGGGCACACTGCTGGCTCATGTTCAGACAACTGCTGACAAGCACCCCCAGGTTTTTTTCCAGCAGGCAACTTTCCAGACACTTTTCCCCAAGCCTGTAGTGATGCAAGGGGGAGAGTTGTTGTGACCCCAGTGCAGAGCTCAGCACTTACCTTGCAACAGTCTATACAGAACACAGAAAGGCTGAACACTCTTTCTACCTTAAGCCTGAATTTTCTTCAACAGCTAAGTCTGAATCATGCCCCTCAAGCTCCTTATAACAGATTATGGTCTTATAATTTTCAAGACGGGACATTAACCTCCACATATCAACAGATGCGTGAGTTTCAGCATTACTAGTTTTTTATTCCTAGAATCTCCCTAGAGAGCAACTGTCATTAAGACTAGAAGTAACCTTCTGTAATTGAAAGGTGCAACAAACATTGTAATATTTCAAGAAATCCAAGTCCAGTATTCCCAGTAATGTTTAGGAGAAATAAAAACTGCAGATGAGAAAAAAAAATCCAAGAAAAACATACCGAGCAACATTCTCTGCTGTTTCTCCTGACTCCTTCCAGCTCTCCATTTGCAGCCCAAAACCTCTCCCCTTTCACACCAACAGAGACAAATATGAACCCACACGCTTCACAGGCTGTCCTTGCCTTGCTCCCTGTAACCTTGCAGGCCAGGCACCACCCTTCACCCCCAGAGCTGGGAACTGCTGGATTGCTCATGACATTAACTTGTCACGTATCGGCAAGAGGGGTCTACAAAGTTTTTGTTGGAAAAATGCAGCAATACTATTTCTTGCCTTCAGTTATCAAGGGTAGGTGTTAAAAGAGCTTCTAGGTAACAAAGCCAACCACTGCTGCAAGCAGCAACAAGCTACACAAGACATGTCTTTCGTATTTCAATTTTGGTGGGAATATTAGCTTCTCAGAACCCAAGGTTCAGCTCAAAATCTGTAGTAACTCCCTCTTGAAAAGACTCAGCCATACAAATTGTGACTCACACAAGAGAGTAAGCATAACCTTCCAATGTATGTGAGCACATGGAAATATATGTGCATAGAAAATTCACCTAAGTTCAACAGGACACCTGGCATAGGTAACTCCTGTCATGCAAAAAGGTCAACAGAGCTGGGGCCTGTGCTTCATGTGGGACAGCAACACATCAATCAGATTAAAAGGTTACTTTTCGTACATGTCTTTCATGTAACATCTGTGTGGAAGTATTTCCTCCACAAAGCTACATCATCAGTGCAAGGTGCATGTGGAAGAGCAAGACATCAATGGGAATCTTGATTAGGAGGGATGTTCTGTTAACCAGAAGACAGCAAAGCAGATTACAAATCACAAAGATGTCATAGCATAAGCAAACCTATTTCATTCACAGTGGTTCATGTAGCTGTATGGGAAGCACAGGCTCTTATAATGTCAATATTGAGGGCATTGGTAAAAAGATATTGATGGTCAAAAGAAAAAAACTCTCTCGGTTATAAATTAAATTGGCTTCTTTCTTCTTTTTTAGTGAATATGGGAACTGTATGTGCTTGAAGGACAGTCAATTACATTTATAAAGCACAATATTTAAAATAGACCTTAATCTCATTTTTAAGACGGAATAGACATATCTTCAAAACCTAGGTTAAACAAGCAGCAAAAATTTAGGTGCATTTTTTTAGAGGAATGATCATACAACAGCAACAATTTTGTGGAACTATATTGCTTTCTGCATTCATTTTTAGGACCCTTAAATTGGAAAAAAAAAAGAAAACTCAAGAAATGTCACAAAATGTTCAAAAATTCCAGGGGTCTAGTTAATCTTCCTGATAGTCCTGCTGGTTCCTCTTTTTAACCTGCTTGGAAATGGTGATTTGTTTCCATATAGAACAGAACATAACTTCTTGAAAGATCTCAAATAACTTAATGAAGTGAGGCGTGGTAGCTTTTGTTTGGTTTTTTAATCTATTTCCAAAAGAAAAGGTTTACACTCAGACTGCCTGATCACTCAACAAGCTTCCCTCAGCCAGCAGCTTTCACCAATCCAGATGAACAAAAACCTTCCAAGTCCAAACTGTGTCAAATCTGCACCAAAGCCAACAGAGCAAGGCATCAGCCTCCGACAGGCACAAGTACACCATCAATCAAGTACTGCTAGCATGAAGGTAAATACCACCAAACTTTACAAGCAGAAGCCTTTGGTTTTTGTTCTTCTCCCCAGTCTCTCTGGATTATTTTAAGAAAGAAACAGGGCTACAGATACCCTTACTGTGTGCTCACTGAACTGAAAGGTCACATCCCACGAAACAATGCAGAAGCTCTGGGATAACAGGACAGCCACTTACTTATCCCACAAACAAAGACTGTCATATTTTTAATTTGATTGCTCATGTACAGATGAGAAGTCACTTTCTTCTGCTAACTTCAAAGAGATTTAATTTTTTCATATTCTACATTTAAGTATCATTCAGAGAATCTACACTAAGGTAAGAAAAACCAAGTGCAATACAAAACTGTGCTAGTGTATAAGATGCAGGCTATTTATTTCTGTCATACTGGCACATTACACTGGGATAGCACCAGTATATTTACATATGTATCACCATACCAGTATATTCTTATCTAACCTGAAAACATTTCTGTAAATTGTCCCTGCAGTACTTTTAGCATGCATCACTGTCCTGATCAGTTTTTAAAACTCAGAACTGTCCTTGTTATTTAATAGAAGCAGAAACATGCAACCCAAAAATATATTATTCTTCCTGAATTATTAAAATATTCCCAGCTATAGAGAAACATGTCTGCATTGCACTGATACAGTTAACTTCACTGTACATGGCACTGGTAGCACTGGTGCCTACTTGGGGATGAGGGAAGGGAGAAAGAGCTGGAAGCTAAAGACCTTGCAGACAGCATTTTAGAGCTTTACCACATATAAATCAACAAGGTTAATGAGATCCTATTGCCATTAATTTCATTTTTATTTGCAATGGTTTTAGATCAATATAGAAACTGCAACCCCCCCTAACTAAATCTATACAGTGCTTCCCAAACAGGCCAGGAATGCATCACTACTCACTGAAACTGATTCCCTACACACACACTCATATGCCCACACAGCACAATGTCAGGATACCTCAAAATATGAGGTGTATATATAGAACACAAACCATGCCTGCACTACACACTGCCAGCTTCTCACCTGCTTTAAAGAGTGCATTTAATTCCTTTAAGTGACTAAGCTGTCTTTGCCATTCAAGACACTTCTTCTCTTTCAGCATTTTTCTCTACCATTAAGCAGAATTTTCTGACAAGGCTTCTGGGAGAGGCCTGCAGACTGACCTCCCACGGAGCACCTACTCCATATCAGTAATTAAAAATTTAGATAGCATGTTCTTACATCCACTTCCAACTTACTCTAATTTTCACTTTCCACTAGTTATCAAATGGACAAACGTCATGATCCAATTACACAGCAACACAAAAAGAAAAGGCTGAACAATTGTTATTATTCCCAGCAGCCCCATCTGGGCAGTAACCTCACAGTATTTAACAGATAAGCCTTGGTACAATATACTTGACATTTACATTTTCAAATGTATGTCCTATCCAACTGCCCTCAAAATATTGGTTTAATTAAGATATAGGACATTACTGTTCAGAATCACTTCACTAAAAAGGCATATGTTAAATAGTCCAATAACCAGTATAATATAATTGAGCTCTGTCACCTGAAAAACCATTGCTTAACTAGAAGAAAAATCAATATTCCCTTTTCTCACAATGTTTTCCATTTCACTCTGAAATCAAAGCTGTACCAGAAATGCATACTGAATACAGTCAGCAGTTCCAGAGGACCATAAAGAATACACTTAGATGTAAGCATGATTTTAGAGCAGTGGGTTTATCAATAATGATTCAAGATCTAAAATGGCATTTAATCAAGGTTTAAACCATTTATCTCTCCCAGTGAACAAAGACAGAAGTTACTGAAAGCTGTTGAAAGCTGAAGAAAAAGCAACACTGATACCCATTAAGCACAAAGTAAGGCAAACATGACAAAAATGAAGCAAAACTAAAGGTCAACATTATAGGGTGGAAATCAAAATGCAAAACATGCATTCCAATAATTCCTGGTGCTCTAGGTGCTGAAACAACACTCTGCAGAAAGTGGCTCAATTCATAGGGTCATATTACCACTCATAAATCTTTTTTATAATGAAAAATGCATACAGGGCAAAAATGTGCAAGTTACTATTCCTCTTTGTATGTCAAGGAAATTTTCTGCCAATTTTATAGGTTTAGCCCTGTCCTAAACAAGTAAGGTAAGAAAAAAAAAATTCACTCTAACTTTGAAAAAAACAGCAACAATGCATTGTTTTAGGAAAAACAATTAGTTTTCCTCAAAAAAAAAAAAAAAAAAAAAAGAGAAAAAGTGCCAAAAAAAAAAAAAAAAAAAAAGAGTAAAAGTGTCACAAAACACAAAATGAATTAAGTTACTTTTTGGCAATAAAGGATGTATGTGTTTTACATAGAGGCATAGACCTGTGCCTTTATTTTAATAAAAGCTCCCTAATATCAGCAAAACACAAGCCACTTTCAATTGATACACTGAATGATAATGACACCAAATTAGCTCATTTTAAAAAGCTTCTTTTGTGAACTAGCTAGTGCACTAGGAAAAGTGAAAAAAAAGGCAGTCTTACTGTGCATGTGATAATGGGAGGTTCTTTAGCACAAATACAAGATTTGGGGGCTCAAGACAATGAACATCTCTGCCTAACAAAGTAAAGCCACTTCGATTTAAACATTATAATACTGCCTTCTAGTTTTAAAATTTATTTAAGACCTTAAAATCTTTCCACCTTAAATATGGATTCCCTTGATTTCTACCCTTCAGCAAGAGAGAGAAACAGCTTCCGTACACCCATTTCCTACTGCAATGTTTCAGCTCTCACCCGTGGATCCTGCTCCTCATTCCTGAAACACTGACACAGAACCCTCCCCATGTACCACCTACTACTCATCTTCCAGAGGAACTCACAGAAATGACTCTAAAAATTCCTACCCTCTGATTTTTGTACATGGAAAAGCCCCCAAATTATCTTTACTAAACGTGTCGAGAAGGCAGCATTAGAATTAAATTCTGCCTTTGCTATATGTGAGCATTCTAGTCATGAGAAGCTACAAACATACATCCACAACTACGTATTAACTTTCTGAAACTAAGACCAAGAAGAAGCAAATGGATAACAAAATCCTGTTCAAGTATATTAAAAAGACTCCTGCAACTTCATTATCAGCCATTGTCATACCAAAAACTGAATTCCATGCCTGGTGTTTAGTATCTTAAAGGGATTGGTTTTTTATTTGGTTTTGCTTAGGGGATTGTTGTTGTTGCTGCTTTTTTGTTGGTGTGCTTTGGGGGGGTTTTTTGAGCGTCAGCTGTAAGGGAGGTCAAAGAGGTGAAAAAGATACCTACCCTAGAGCTACGAAATATGAATTCAAATAGTCATTAGGGTGAGTAGAGGGAGGTGAGAACAGCAGTCATCATTCCTTCTGCAGCTTTACCTGCATCTTAGCTAACAAACAAGAAGGGTCTGTAGGAATAGCCAACTCCATTTTCATCAATACAGCACGTCAATCCCATCCTTCCCCTGACACCCAAACAATCAACCTGCAATACTGGACCTCATAATCTGTTGTCAAATGCTCTAAAATGATGCTAACAGCTCACAGCAGACACTGCAAAAAGGCACAGTCTGCACTGCAGCCTGAAGGCAGCAGGCAGAGGCTTGGGCACACCTGCTCCAACAAACTGCTGGTGGCTCCTGCAGTAGGGGAAAGGACAGCACTCATCATAGAGCCAGCAGAAAGAAACAAACTCAGAAGAAAATGAGAGAATATTCAACTTGCTTCTCTCTCGATTTTACTCTTGAGAATATTTTTGGCTCTGCTTCCTCATGCATTTGCCTTACCCAATCTGCAGACTCTCCCCTGAGAATTCCTCTTATTAATACATGTAGGAGGTTTGGTATTTTCTGCTGGGATCCCATTCAGAGCACAACTTTGTAGTGAAATTGCATTAGCAGCTACTGACATGGATGGTTTTAATCCTGGATTGTTTTCATACACAGTCTGAACAACCTGAAAAGTGTCATGAAGAATGCACATTTTACTTTGCCACAGTAATAGGTTCATCTATTCTTAACACACACGTACACCTTCCCTGCCCTCCTGAAAGCTCATCTCCATGGTATTTCATTCAGGAAAGGTACCTGGTTGACTTAATAGCATTTTGACTTTGTAGCATTATAAGCATGTATTTTCAAAATATTATTTCAAGATAATATTTTCAAAATATTATTATTAATAAGAAAAAAGGGGACTGAACACTTCCCAGATATCTGCACACCTGGTTCATAGCTGTGTTCAAACCCACAGCCACCTGCTGCATCAACAGCCAGAAAGGAAGGAAACCAACTGCACAGACTAGGAAATCAGTGCAGAGTCAAATTAAAAAGAATATAACAACATTTTACAATGTGAAGTAGCATTCAACACAAAAATGTAAAAGGGATTGTGACAATACAATGTGGGGAAAAAACAGAAGACAAATGTGGGGGGAAAGACAAAGACCATAGTTCTGGAATCTTGTTCTCTTGTGACCCACACCTATTCTAAAGAGAAGCTACTGGAGACAATGGAGGCACTATAAAGTTAAAGTACCAGAGATAATATCTCCTCCTTAACACTATACTATGTTTATAATAAATTAAAAAAAGAAATATTTTCCTGTAACAACTCCAAAGGATGTATGTTATAATAAATTTCTGTTTTGTTTTGGGGGTTGGCTTGGCTTTGTTAGTAGAGTCTATCTTTTATATGACAATTCATACTCACTTATTTAAGCATGCAACAAATTCAGACAAGGATGCAGTTCAAAGATATCTAAGTATATGGGCATCAGGATAATTCAATTATTATCATCACATAACATGCTTTAATGAATTTATTACTTGCTTCTTATTTTTATTAAAACCCTTGTGAAAACTAAACTGAGAATTAAATTATTTCCTGCTTATTCACACTTGTCATTTTATTGGTCTGTTACTACACTGGCATCGCTATAGTTACAGGAATTATTTTCTTTTGTTTTATTGTATAAACTACCTGTAAGTATTTTACAGCTTAAAGAAGCACTGTTGTGCAACTTTCACTTTTAACCTGATTTCTTGCTCTTTGGGATGTAAAGAGGATGAGTTCAGCACAAAGTGAGGAAAATAAAGCAGGGTCCCATATCAAAACCCCCCCATACAACAGCTTGTGTGTTAAAGAGAGAGGTAAGAGCTCGGTGATACGAAAACTTTAAGTCCCTTGAAAATATACTAAAGTCTATTCCAGACTCACAGGAGGAAATATATGCATTTTCAGCATATTTAATAAGTGTAATAATTGAAATGCTTAGAATCTAGAGTGATTAAAAGCTACATTTATCTTTTCCAGCACATTAGTGTACAATTACAGCTGGTCTAAAAATAGGCAAAGTTACTCATAGCTGAAAAGATCAAAAACTGTATAACTTGAGTGACTTGGTTTATTTTTAGGCCAGTCTTAAAAAGATCAAGAGTTCCACAAGATTAGGGGAAAATGTAATTGCTGTTGGTAGTCAAGCAGACATATTTTCTTGAACTGAAGACTAAAGCTGGGAACTTATAAAAAATTGTTTTAAATAGATCATGAAATAATCTCCAATTTATGCAACTTGTCAATAAAAGACAAGTTGATTAACAGCCAAGAATAGTAACACTTTCTTTTCGGAAGCCATGCAAGCAAATTAGAACTCTCATACTTTGAAATGACTGTTTCAAAAAAAGTCGATAGTTTACATTTTCTCACTATATCTAATGAAACAAAATGTCTGTTTATCTACATTTAAGCATACTACAGATAAAACAAACTTGCAATGAATTAACATAATCTGCAGAAAAACTCAATTTTCTGCCCTGCATGTGCAGGTGAATACACAGAACAGATTGATATCTCCCATTGCGAGTGTGGCTCAGTGTTTCTAAGCAACCTTGCTCCATCATCTTCTGTGACAAAAACAAGAGAAGAGTTTGAACTGCAGTCTGATAGAGCTGTGAATACTAATGACTACCCAAAAAAAAGAAAAATCTCATCTCTCATTGAATTCTGAATGCAACAAAAAGAAGCCACAATTACAAAAATACTTATTAAACTGAAAATTCAAACAATTAAATATAATTGTGTCTTCAGTAATTATCTAAGAAACGAGAATTCAGATTTCAAACAACCAAATCAGGTAATTATTTCTTTCATATGCAGCACATAATATCCATGAACATATACATTCTCAAAATCTGCAAGCACAAAACTAGAGATGGCAACATTTCCTGGCGACAGAATTTATTTTAATCCTGTTACCACTTCTGAAAAGCCAACCCACATCAGCAGGAAATTAGTTGCTCTGACCTCACCAGCCAGGTTCATCATGCACCATCACACAATAGTATTGAAAATGCAAATGCTGAAAGCAGCATACTGCTATTCTGTCCCAAAAAGTAGCTTGACGTTATGAAATTGTTACTAATTTTCAGAAATTGCATTCTGACAGACTTGCAGGAACTACAAGATAGAGTAACAGGTCCGAAATTTGCCTATTATTCCTTGTTCTCCCACTCTGAATTCTGTCTAATACATAAGAAATATGTAAGGGGGGAGAAAAACCCCATGTCTCTTTTTACAATCATTGGGGGGATGGCAGGAAAATGCACATACCAATTCTCAGTAAAACTACGCAATTAGCAATTCAACAAAACAAAACCCTATTCTTTAGAAGAGCAGTAATTATACTGCTTAGGCACTAAAAATGTCTCACAAGAAAGTGAACATTTTTCCAGAAAATAAAGCAAGCTTTGACAGTTTTCTGCTTACCAGAAATCACAAGAAAAATCTGACTACTGTCATACCCCCTCGGCCTAAACAAGATGTATCAATTATTAGTATTTTGTCTTTTAAGGACAAAATCTCTGATTGACTTTACCTAAGTTACAGCCTCCTCTCTACTACCACAATTTGCCCAGGACAAAATGAAAACAAACTGCACAGCATCAGTAGTTTCAGCACTTTCGAGAGAGAGAGAGGAAACTTACTGCCAAGTATAGAAAGCAAGAAGACCGAGATGAAAATATGAAAATTAAGGACATATAGGTTAATTTTCATTCCTATGCCAGAACACCATGGTGCTGTTGCAATTTGGTTATTGAGAGATGCCTCTGCTTGAATTAACAAGCAAACAAGACCAAATGCCAAACTCAGTAGTACGGATTCTATTTCCCAGTAAATGTGAGGGAGAGAGAGAGAGAAAGGAATAGGAAAAAGGGGAGGGGTGCAAAGGGGGTGCCAGAGGGGGGAGAAAAAGAAAGGAAAGTGAGAGAGAGACAGATTAAGTAGAAAGATACCACCCCCCCACCCATGGATCCAGCAGCATCCAGTTGGTCCTTCTTTCACCCTGGGCTTCTCAGTGGTGGTGGTCCCAGAGCTGTTCTTTCTACAGTCCAAGTTCCAGGTATCCACGGACTGCAGATGCCACTCCCATAACCTGGAGTGATACGTGTATGAGCAGTTGCTTCCTTTCCCACAGTTTGCACAGTGGGGAGTTTTTGTCCAGATGCATTAAGCAGGATGTGCAAACCAAACCTCACTTCTCCTCAGGCTTGGAATTAGCACCTTTCTGTTGCAAATTCCTCTCTTCTGCGTTTATCTCATGCTCCTGATGTGGTGGCTTATCTTAGGGCGAGTTCCTTCTTGTGGCCTTTTCAGGGTTGGAGGCAACTGTGATCTTTAATTGTCTTACAGGTGTCCAAGGGCTGACCAGAGCTGACAAGGTGCAAGTGCTGCTCAGAGAATCTCAGCGCTGTCGGTGCTCACGGTGCTGTACCTTCCCCTACAACCACTGGACAGTTGCTTGCAGTTCTTAAAGAGTTTCTCACAGAATACTCTGAGTTGGAAGGGACTCACAAGGAATGTCCAGCATGTCATACACTTAACTTTATGCATTGGCTGATCTCAGGAAGAGGGGAGATGCGGAGATCTATATGAAGTTACCTAGTTACACAATGCCAGTAACAATTATTAACAAATCAAATACTTCTTTCCCCCACAACCTCTCCGAAGTATTTTCTGCTTAATATATCCTTGATGATGTGAATGTCTCCATGTTAACCTCGCAGACTGAGCCTTTGAGCCTGGCTGCATCCCAGGCAGTCTTAGGCACTGCATCAAACACAAGAAGCAGGAGATTCACAGATGTTGTGCTACAGCTTTTTTACAGGATTTGCTTCTGCTCAACTGACATTTTAAGGGACAGGATTTAAGGACAGTCACAAAGTAACTGAAAATGGATTTTGCATACACAAGATTTGCCAAGGCCTGAAAATTCAGTCTACGGTATTATACAAACATACAAGATACAGTCCTAATACTGTAAAGATGCTTTTTTGGAACAACTAATAGATTTTTACCAGGTAGCAGAGATTTTCAGTATCTTTTCTACAGCAATATGTAAGACAACAAAGCATTCTGCTGATGTAAGAATATGAAAACATCATTTCAAATGTATGGTAAATTGAAAATGGGATTCTCTGGAAGAAATAGATATATATATTTGTACTAACAAAATTACATATCAAAGATTTATTCACATTAAAAAAATCTTCCTTCCACCACATTATCACTAAAGCGCATATCAAAATACTGTAAAAAATGCTTTAAAAGAGCACAAGGCATAAACATCAGCAATTTATGAAAAAGTTCCTTTACAGTTATTAGTTTTATGCAACATTACCTAGAGATTGATATGTAAGTTATCATATTGATCTGCTCTCCAAAATTGAAAGCAATACAGACTAGAGAGAGAGGATGCACAATGAATTCATAAACTATGAAATTGCCATCTCATAACCATTTTGCTTTTCCCATACTACACAGGATTGTTCTGATAGCAATAGGGACTCTAGCCAAGGAGCCAAGAACCTGGCACTAAGGGTGCAGTCAGGTTTTCCGGGATATAAATGTGAAAGAACAAACTACTGGCTGGAATTCTAAAACACTTCTTTTCCCATAAAACATCTAATGAAGCTGTCTGGAGGAGAAACTTTGCTAATAAAATTATAAATCACCCTCTTGGCTCCAACAGGGGTCACTCGAAAGGTTCTCCACATCTCTCAGAAGAGACTTGCTTCTACTGAAACTGTGTTATCTTTGACAAAGTGATGTTAAGAGGCATCAATAAAACAAACTAGTCAGAATTTGAAGTGATAGATAACTTTTATTAGACTACCCCGTTGTTAATAATAACAACAATAATAATGATGCTTTAGTGCACATAAATCCTTCCTCAAGTGTGAAGCAAAACCCAGGCTTTTAATAGAATGTAGAACATTGCATAAGCATAAATAATCCTCACTTCTTATTTTTAATTTCTATGTAGAATAAAGTAAGGACTTTTTCCATTAGGTAAATTTCATTTTGTAACACTTCATTAGTCCAAATAATGAACAGATTATGCAAGAGTACACAAGAAAGCTTAAAAAATTATTAAAACTTTTCCACACAGGTTTTTACTTTTCCACACTGAGTTCAAGAAGCATTTGGACAATACTCTCAGGCACATGGTGTGACCCTTGGGGATGGTGCTGTGCAGGCCAGGAGTTGGACTCAATGATCCTTGTGGGTCCCTTCCAACTCAGCATTGCCTGTGATTCTGGGAACACAACCTGGGATTCATGCCACAGAACCTCACACTGAGGCAGGAAGTCATTCTCCACCCCAACCATCTCACATTTCTTTGGCGAGGTCCATTTGTCCTTTGCCCCACTAACTGCAGAGCTCATGGACATAATCACACCTCACAGGAAAAATGAAATCACATGGCAGCCCTCTCTCCTCCTTGCCATGCTGTGATTCACTATAGATGGCAACCGAGATAGGATTAACCAGAGAGGCTCAACCATGTCTTGCAGTTAGGAGATAATCACCAATTACTGCTTCAGACAAATCTGATTTAGCCTTACTGCAGAAAAAGAATTGTATGATGGGGAGAGAAAGGGGGAAAGGGACCTTAGGATTTTGATAAAGCGAACTGATTTTCCACTAAGAAAATCAAATTTTATACTTGAAGTGTTCTCTCCTGATTAATACCACTATGTTTTCTAAAGAAATTCTCAACTCAATTGAGTTATTGATCAATTGGGGGTTTTATTTAATTCACTGCTGGCACCCATTTCTCTTTATCTAAGTATTTATATAATAAAAATAATAATAAATGGCCATTACCATGAAAGCTGAGTGCTTTATAAATTCTAAGAAGAATGTAATAAATTACTTCCTTGTTTCATTGAAAGTCTTGTATAAAGCGAGTTTGTCTATAATTAGATGTATAGACGATAAATGAGGAAGACACATGGATTTGCACGGTTTGATAAGAAATACCTTGTTTAAAAGTATAATTTATTTCTATCAAAAAATCACTATACCATTAATTTTACTGAAATTTAACATTAACTTTTACTGCATATCTTCACATTATAAAGAACAAAAGGAAAAGCAAGCAATATTTGGGGTATTCTAATATCTGTGCTTCATACGATTTAAATTAAAGCAAATGAATGCATGTTTAGGGGAAGAATTTCCAGATCACTATTATAAGCCAGTTGCTCCAGATAACTTCCTAAAGATATAAAGTATCCATATAGCTACTTTCAAAAAAGTTATTGATACCTCAGCTTTGGGGCAACAGAGAAGTTGTGGATGCTCCATCCTGAAAGTGTTCTATGTCAGGTTTAATGGGGTTTTGAGCAACCTGATCTAGTGAAGGACATCCCTGTCCACTACAGGGAGCTGGATTAGATGATCTTTGAAAGTTCTTTCCAGCCCAAACCATTCTATGATTCTATGATTTTGTTTCATCACTACATATTTTCAACTTCTACAACAGCAAGAGCCTTTCAAAACCACTGTTTGTTGCCAGAGACTGTAGAGCCCCCAATCCTGTGATGAGGGGAAGAGCAGCTCAATATTGGCCATCTGCACTGCAGGCTGGAAATCTGGGGCAGCAAAGAAAAATATCAGCACATGTTAAAGCTTTAATAAAAGAATATAAAACTTCCATTGTCCACAAAGAGGTTCACTTCATCTTCTCCATGTTTACTAAGATCATCCAATGGCAGACTTGGCTATGCAAAAATAATCCTCCCAGACATAACCAGTAAATACATTCATCACCAATCAAGCACTGGGCTAAAATTTCCTCAGGAATCATAAACACTATTATAGTCTTAATTATCTCCTCAAAAACAAGCAAAATATAAGAAGAATGTTTTAAAGAAGAGCATATCATAGAAAACAAGATTCCACAGGTGCACCTTTAATTTTATGATGTTCTGATGCAACACATTTATCAAATCAGAGGAGGACCAGTAAACAACAGCAGATTCACTGACTGAATGAGTTGGGAAAACCTATATGTGGGCAAAATCATCTTCCAATTCTAAAATAGGCTTTAATATATTACTGAATGTACTAATATACATACAAGGTACAAAACCCCATTATCATTTTCACCAGACACATAATTCCTATTTATGATACACAATGTTGTGTATCATCTGTAATCACCAATTTAGATTATAAAAACCCTCAAGCAGTGGAACCAATAAATCATAGACTAGCTTAGAGCTATTAGAAAACATTAATTCTAATCTCAAAGCTAAATTACATTTTGCAATTTCTATCAATGGGTTTGAATGGAACCTTGAAATGATTAATGTTTTATCAGAGATATCCTGGGCAGTGTACACAGAGGCTGCCATTCAGAATTTAATGCTGGTTATGTGTTAGTGACCAAGTAAGAACTGATAGACTTATCACCAGTCCCAGCACTGTTGAGCACTACAGATTGCAAAAGTAAACCACGGATTTGTAATTAAGTCTGCAAGCTGGAAGGCTCAATATTTGGTGGCTGACATGAGGTATTGCCAGTCACAACTCCGTAACAGTCCCAATATGCTTGTGCCAGGGAAAAATTCCCTTGTAATTGGTATCAGCATAATTGACATGTATGCATGGAATTCAGGTGTGTGAAGCAAGGCTCCCTCTGCTGTCAGATGAACTTTTGGGAACAGACTGGGAGCCCACCTCGGCAGTGATCTCTGTTTGCTGTGTACCCATGTCCTCACACTAACAATGGAAGAATAAAAACTGGTAAAGTTGCACTGTGCAACTACTCCTGTTAGAGCTCCCCACCCAAGAGGAAGGTTGCACAGAAGAAAATGTCAGACCTTTCAGTCCAGACACCTGCTACAAGAAAGTAAAAAACCAGCATTTAATACAGAAGAAGTGAGGTATCAGTAGCCCAGGCTTGGGAAAAACTACATTTACTGTGAGTTAAAAATGCAGTAAAACAAAGATCAGAACAGTATCTACCTCTTCTGATCTCGAGTATCTACAACTGGCCTTTCCTAAAAGTTGTATTTAAATGAAGTGGCCAAGCTGCACAGTGGGTTGCAACATAGAGAGAGAATGAAAAACAGTCAGATGTCAGAAGCAGTGGAGTGTACTTGGAAGGTAGAGGCAAAATTTAAACATGTAAAAATAAGAAGATAAGTGATCCTTTATCACAGGATTAAAAATAAATTGAAGTCTATAAACTCTGAAGTAAGCCACCTGAAGAGGAATAAGACATCTCCAAAGAGCTAAGCAACATTCACTACAAGCCTCAATAAAACATCCAGTAATGATGCAAGTAGTGGCCTTTGGAATACAATGTGAAGGATTCTTTATAACTAATTGGTGGTCTGATTAGCTCATTTAAGGCCAATACAGACAAATGTACATGCATAGTGTATGTAAAGAGAGAAAACATCATATTCATCATATTCGTAAAGCCACTGATGGATAAGATTGTTGTTAAAAATAAAAAAGTGTATTTTGTTTAAATTAAAAAGGCTTTCTTCCTTTTCTGCTTCAAAAACAGAGTGATATTTTCTGTAACAATTAATTATGTATTATCGCAAAATCATCTGTCACTATTTTTCCTGAAGAAAAAGAAACAAAGTCACATCTAGAAGATCTTTATCAATTTCTCACATACAAGCAACTTGTGTCTATATGACTGGTGTATAAATATCTCTTCAAAGTAAGAGGTAAATTTTAACATTCATTTTCTCTCCCAACAGAAGAACTTTTCTACATGAAAGTACAGAATGGGCTTCATTTTGCTTTGTGCTTGCCTAAAACTGGCATATTTTCAGTTGTGCTGTGTTTCCAGTAAAATTTCTATTAGTTCTTTCTCCCCTCAATGGAACTAGAGATTAAATCTTGTCACTTCTGTAAAGCAAAAAGCAAATTGTTCTCAAACAAAGGACTTCACATATTGTGCGAGAGACCTTGTTTGGAAAAAAAACAAAACAGCAAAAAGAGAAAATAATCATGGAAAGCATCTTCCCCTTTAAAACAACACTACAGATGAGTTATCTTGCTACTTCTAAAATTCCTTCTCCAAAGAACTATTAAAGAAAGCTTATAAGAAATGGTAGCAGTAAAGTTTGACTGTGTTCATTACAGCAAGTTTGACTCATTGCTATCACAAGCTGGTGAGAAAAATTAGATTTTCATTTCCTTGCATTTTCTAATCTGAAGATGATATGGGTGAAATGCTTTAATCAGTTGTGACTTATATTTTAATCAAATAAGTGCTACTGTTTTGCTACAAGACACTTTTCAAAAAAGTTAGACCTCTACTAACCATAGAAAGAAGCATATCTTTTGCCCTTGTTAAGTGCCAGCATTACAGGTCACAACTCGAAAAAAAGATCACAACATAAACAGATCACAACTCAAAAGCAAGGAGGTGGGGATTCCTCCTGAACACCAAGCCCTCCCCAGACCAAGGGGTCCGTATCTGAAATGCTTTTGATTCAACTACATAATTCTGTTCCATCAGACCATTGTCAAAAATGTACCTATAAAAGGATTACTAGTAAAAACAATTTTTAGTAATTCACTGCTTTGTTCATCTACTCCTTGGCTAACAGCCA
>VZRO01008068.1:34713-50760 GCA_013397915.1 Daphoenositta chrysoptera
AGGCAGCGACCCGAGCCTCAGCATTCCTTGTAAAACAGCTCGGAGGTGTTTGTGCCATAAATCCCAGGCACGACCTGCGGGAGAACACGCTCCGGGAACACGTGCCGGCTGCGGCAGCAGGGCAGCGTGGCCTGGAATATTGAGCACCGGGATAAAGCTGGAAAATCCCGTTTTGCGCTGCTTTTGGGGGCCTGCAGGAACAGCTCTGCAGGAGAAAATGCGGGGGGGAAAAGTGGATTTTTGGGGGATTTTTTGGGGGGATTTTTGGGGATTTTTTGGGGGGTAGGGCTGAGGGTTAAATCCCTTTTCAGCCCCCAGTGATGCTGGCAATGCCGGAATTCCGCTGCTGCATCCCAGAATCCCGGTTATCCTCGCCGGGAGCCGCCCAAATCCCGGCCAACATTCCCAGCCCGCCAGGGGCCGGCGCCTTTCCCGCCTCTTCCTGCCGGCCCAGGGTTTATTTTTGTTCCTAAAGCGGGGATTAAATTCCCTGCCGCTGACAAGGCCGCACGAGAGGCCCTCGGGTTCGGGGCCTGGCGGGTGGAAAAGGCAGGGACGGGGAAAGGAGGAGGAAAAGGAGGAGGAGGAGGGGTGGAGGAAGAGCAGCCGAGGTCTCCCCGATTCCCCTCGCTCGGCTTTTGGCGTTTCCGAGCGCCGGGACGAGCAACAGGCTCGGAGAGGCAGCCGGGCAGGGATGAGCAAACGCTCGGCGGGAGCGGCCCCGGGGAAATCGGGGTGCGGGCGGAAAAGCCCCGGAGCGGGACCGCGGCCCCGGGCCCGGCGGGAGATTCGCGGGAGCCGGGGGGGAGCCGGCAGAGGCGGAGCGGGGGTTGGATCTCCCCTGGTGCCCACGGGATGCGGAGACCCACGAGGTCCCAGGGCGGCATTCCCGCCTGTTTTCCACCCCTCTTCCCACGTTATTCCCTTCCAGACCCGCGCGCTCCCGTGGGAAGAAGAACCAACACCATCCCTGTCCAGCTGGAATAAGGACTGGATGTTCCCTCCTTTCCACAGGATCCACGAGTTCCCAGAGCGGCATTCCCGCGTGTTTTCCACCCCTCTTCCCGCTCTATTCCCTTCCAGACCCGCACACTCCCATGGGAAGCAGAACCGTCCCCATCCCAGTCCATCCATGGTGGTGTTTGGACCATTCCCTGATTTTTGGTGGATTTTTAAACTCAAAAAGAACCCAGCTTGGGGCCCCAGGCACTGCCATGAAACAAATCCATCCATCCAAGCATTTTTCCAAGGAAATCCCGCTCCAAACCCGTCCCTGACCTGCATCTTCTGGGTGGCCAACCAAAAAAAAGCCCAAAAGGGGATTTTATTTCCCCCCTCTGCTCCCTCCACGTGCTGGAAAACCACTCGGAGCTGGCAACGGGAGCAGCTTCCACCTGAATTCCTGGGAATTCCGGCTTGGCTGGGCCTCAAATCCGGACTGAAAACCACCAGAGCGGAACCGCAGGATGCTCCCGAGCTTTTCCCACGTGGAAAAGACAAAGCTCCGGAGCTCTGGGATTTATTGCTCCGGCACCGCGGGACGAGGATCCCACGGAGAGCTGGCGTCTGGAACGGGAAGGAAAGGGATCATCCAAACGCTCCAAGAGCTCCAATCCGGAGCAAAACCACCCCAGAAGTGTCGGGAAAGAGGGAGGGAAGCGGGAGAGGGGAACAGATGCCGAGCGCCCGCAGGAGCCGGCCGAGGACGCGCGGAGGGGAGGGGGAAAGCGGGAAAACAAAGCCGGGCGCTGGAAAATGAAGCGGGGATCCAGATGGAGCCGTCCGAATCCCGCTGCTCGGCTGCGGCGGAGGCGCGAATCCCACCCCTCGTCCTCGCCTTCCCTCCGCTCCCCGGCAGGGAACGACTGCGAGGAGCCAGCGCTGCTCCAGAGCCTCCAGAGCCTCCCTGCGCTCCCGGCTTTTTGTGGGATTTACTGCGGAGAACAAAGATGCGGTGACGGGAGCGGCTGGATGGGAAGAACTCTTCCAAAAGGGCTCCAGAGGAGGAGCCCATCCCAAATTTCCGTCATCCCTCGCGCTATCAGCATCCCCTTATCAGCGTCCCCTTATCAGCGTCCCCTTATCAGCCTCGCTCCGCTCCCTTTTTTTCGGGATTTACGGAGAAAAAAGCGGCAATGACAGGAATCGTTGGAAGGGAAGAACTCTTCCAAAAGGGCTCCAGAGGAGGAGCCCATCCCAAATTTCCGTCATCCCTCGCGCTATCAGCATCCCCTTATCAGCATCCCCTTATCAGCATCCCCTTATCAGCGTCCCCTTCCAAGCCTCGCTCCGCTTCCCCTTCGCTCTTTTCAATCCGAGATTTTCCAGAGAAAGCCGGGCCGGGCCTCCCCCGGCTCCGATCCAGCCCTCGGGAAGTTCGTCCCTCTGATTATCTCGCATCCCTGGGGAGCAGAGGATATTTTTGCCGGCAATCGCTGGGAATTCTGGCGCCATCCAGTTTGAGGGGGATCGGGAAAAAAAAAAAAAAAAAAAGGAAAAAGGGAAGCGGGGAGGAGAGGGGGAAGGGAGGGATGAAGGGAATGTCCTTTGAAATCGGGAGCGCCGCGCTAATAAAGGAGAAATCGGAACGAGCTCGGTGCTTCCAATCACAAAGAGCTCCCAGGCATGAGGCAGGAACTGCTCCAGCTCTGGAAGCGCGGGGTGCTGGATGAAAACCCCGTTCCCGGCCCTTTTCCAGCATTCCCGGGGGATTTCTGCCCACAATCGCAGCCCCACGGGAATGTCCCGTGGCCGGAATCCCCCGCAGGTCGAGGTTCCTGGGGAGCGAGGGAATGGATGGGTGGGAATATCCCAAGGAAAAGGCCTGGAGCGATGGAGTTTTCCAAGGAATCCCAGCCCCCTCCACATCTTCCCCAGGCTCCCGATTCCTTCCAACCCACATCGAAATCCAAGATTTATTTCTTGAGATTGACCGGCGTGCCCATTCCTGGATTCCTCATCTCCCACCGCTTCCCAAAAATCGGACTCCGGACCGATGGAATCCTGGAAGGGTTTGGATTGGAAGGGACCTCAAAGCTCATCCCATTCCACGGGCGGGGACTCCTCCCGCTATCCCGGGTTTCTCCAAACCCCGTCCGGCCTTGGGCAAATCCCGGGATGGGGCAGCCCCAGCCGGGGATGGATTTTCCCCCTTTCCACGTCCCCAAAATCCAACCCCTTCCCATCCTTTTAGGAGCGGTCCTTGGAAGCGGCAACGGGTCCGAGCGGAGTGGGAGCTCGGGATGGAGCCAGGGGAGGGGATCCTCGGGATCCAGCGGCTCCGTCCCCCTCTGGAATGTCCCTGGCATCCTCGAGGAGCCGGTGACAACACCAATACCTCATCAGTTTAATTAGCCGGTGATTAACGGGGCTTATCCGTAATTCCCAGCCGTTCCTCCACCTCCCTTTTCCAAGCCGGGGTCGGGATGGGATCGGAAAACCAGGAGGGGACGGGAAAGCCGAGACCAGCACTCCCTTCTCCGGCGGATATCCCGCAATTCCCGGGATTTGAGGAGAGCGGGAGAGGTTTCGCCCCTCGAGCTGGGATCTAAAGGGGCGCAGACCCCCCTGGAAAAAGCCGGGAGTGCTCCTGCGGCGAATTCCCGCCCGGAACGGGGTTGGAATGCCCGTGGCGGATCCAGGGACGTCACCGGCGGATCCGCACCAGCCGAACGCGCCCTGACTTCGCAACATCTTGTCCATGAAAAATTCAGCAGCTCCAGTTGTTCCCGGGAACGCGGCAAATTCCTTCCCGCTCCCTTCCCGGCGCCGGCCATGCCTTATTGATGACATTCCAGGACAATTTGCGGTCGGAACGCGGCGCTGCCTCTCCTCGTTAACCCGGGAGGGCTCCAAGCGGGAAGAATTCCCGGCTGGCCCCAGCGGGAGCGGCCGGGTTTTGCTGAATCCGGAGCTTTTCCTCCTGGAAAGCTGCGCCGGGAGTTTATTTTTTATTTAAACCGGAATAAGCGTTTGACGGGGGTTTAACACCAGCCAGGGAATGGGATGTGACAGCCGGAGCCGGCGCCGCGCTTCCAAGGAAAACGGGCCTTTGGGAAGCGGGGAAAATGGAACTCGTGTTGGGTTTTCCTTGGATATTCAGCTTGGCTTCCCAAAAATCCACCAGCCGAGCGCCAGCGGGGTTAAATATCCAAGAACCTTCCTTTGCCTTCCCAAAAATCACCCTGGCTCTTGGGAAATGGGCGTATTCCCTAAAATAAACCCGGGAAAGCTGGCGTCACCCCCGGGCGAGGAGGAGCCCGGGCTGGCAGGGAGCGAATGGCATTAATCCCGGGAAAATGGGATATTAACGGGCCGAGCAGACAATTAAGAGCCGGTAATTAAAATTCCTCTTCCCTCACAAACATCTCATTAGGAGCCACTTCCCTGCCTCATTTCCATAAGGGGGAGGGAACAATTCCGCAGCTGGATCTGGAATTATTCCTTAGCGGGGGGAGGGGGGTTGCTGGACCAAACCGGCTCCTAAATTTTAATGGATCGGGAGAAAACGCAGGGAATGAGCAGGGGGATGTCCAGCCCGCGGTTTGGCCCGGTTTTCCTCCAGTGAATTCTGCCGGATTCCATGGATGTATCCCGAGCCTCGTTAGCCCTTTGTGATGGGAATCGACGGCTCGGATCGATCCTTTGGATCGATCCATGGATCGGGCGCGGCCCCGGCGGCCTCCCGGCCCCTTTGGAAGGAGGATGGAGGGATGGAAGTGCTCGGGGCTGGGGACAGCCGGGCCCGGTCACATTCCATGGGCGAAATGCGCTGGAATTCCGGAGCGATGGGATTTTATGGATCCGTTCTGTCCGGGGAAGACGAGGCCGCTCCATCCCTGGAATTCTCCGAGGTCTGGTTGGGCTTGGAGCACCCTGGGATAGGGGAAGGTGTCCCTGGCCGCTCCAATCCAGCCCATTCCAACATTCCCTGTTTTTACAAAGCCCCCAAACCCGGCTCCCAAGGATTTCAACACCCAAATCCTGCTGGGACGGGAATTTTAACCGCTGTCCAGCTCCCCTTTTTTCCTTAAACCCCAGATTCCTCCTGAGCAAAACATCCCAAAGAAAAGATATCCCGAAATACCCCGGTCCAAAGAGCAAGGACTGGTGCCCGATTTGCTCCGTGCCGGGATTCCCAACGTCCTTGCGCCCATGGGAAGCATCTCCAGCACCACCTGAGGGTTTTCCAAGGACTGATGCTGATGGATCTTCTGGAAAAATCCGGTTTCTGACTGTTTTTTCCTCATTAGGAGCTCCGGAGTCCCTCTTATCTTCCGGAGGGAGAGGGATTGGCTCTTATCAGCTCCGAGATCCCTCCCAGCTCCGGAGGCGGCAAAGGAGCGAGGAATGAGATCCAAACGGATCCTGCTCGGCTAAAAATATTCCCAGGATTCCATCTCCGTGGGATTTCCGTCCCCATCGGCAGCAGCTCGGCGCAATAAAGGATTCCAGATGGAAAGGGAGAGTTTGGGCACTTTGGGGCCGAAAAAGCCGCGGGGAATTCGGGATTTGGGAGCCTCCCGGCGCTGCAGTGCCCTCCCGTCTCTCCGACCGCCGTCTCCAGCCTCTTTCCATCTCCTCCTTCCCACATTTCCACCTTTCCCTGTCCGGTGACTCAAGTCCAGCTTTCTCCATCCCCAGCAAATCCCAGGAAAACCCCAGCGTTTTCCACCTTCTCCGCGCGCCTCCCGCCGAACAAATCCGGGTGGGATTGAGCGGTCGGGATCAGCTCCGCGGCCTGGGCAGGGACGGGAATAAATCCTCCAACGTCTTCATCCCGCTTTTCCCGCGCTCCTCGGAGCTGTTCCGGCTCACTGGAGCACGGGATGAGGGAGCCCATTCCCGGCTCGGCTCCAGCTCGCGGCGTCAATTCCGCGCTTGTTCGACATCTCCGGCACAAATCCGCAGGGAGCGCGGCGTTCCAGGAAAAAGATGGATGTTCGGAGGGAAAACCGTGGCGGTTTTCCCTGGATGGAGCCCAGGCCCTGCTACAAACCCCCGGAATGGCTCTGGAATCGTCATTTGGATGTTCAGGGGGTGCCTCATCCTAAAAAATCCGGGGACTTCCTGGATGCTCAGGGATGTAATTCCGTGGTGGATCCAAGCACCACGTCCCGCCCATCCCCAGAGCCAAATCCAGTGGATCCAAAACCAGGGATGCTGGAAAAGTGATGGTTTGAGGAGGATGAATGCAGGAAAAACAGGATTGGAGGGAAGCAACAGCCACCAGAAAAGCGGGATCAGTTGCATTTGGGAAGTTTCTCCCTGGAATGGATGGGAAGTTTTTTCCATTTGGGGCAAAATTCCAACCCCCCCCCAAAAGCTGAAGCCCCCAGAGGAGAATCCCTCTCCATGAAAACACACAAAGCAGGGTCCAAGACCCTTCCAAGAATTGGGAAACCTCTCCTGATCCCAAAACTCCTTAAATCAACTCCGTCGAGGCGCAGCCGGCGCGGAAAAGATGGATTTTCCCACCCCACGCCACTTATCCGCAGGAATGTGGTGGCTGCATTGATATTCCCGGTGATTTATTGGATTTTATCGGCTGCCACCCCCCACCCCTGCACAGCCTGGGAATGCAGGGCCGTAAATCACACGTGGAATATTTATCTCCGGATGGGAAGGATGTTTAGGAGCATTTACCGGAGCGCTGGGAAGTTTTATTTATAACATTCCCCCCTCTTTCCACTTCCAACGTTTCCATAAAATCCCTCCGCCTCCCAGCGGTGCTGGAGGGGGGAATATTTTATCTCCACATCTTCATCCCACTGATATTCCCATGAAATGTGACGTTGGACATCCCACCGGAGCTCCCACGGATGCTCAAAGCGGTGGCGTGGGAGGGGTTGTTGGGATTTTGGGAAGACCTTGGGATGGGTCGTTGCCATTCCATGGGGTGAAGCCAGCGGATTTTGGCCAAACGAGGCCCAGCAGGTGGGAGGTGCCACCTCTCATCCCAAATTTTCCCTTTTCCCAGTAAACAAACCCCGTTCCTGCAGGATTTCCTGTGGGTTTCCTCCACATCAGCTGGATTTTCCTCAGGGTTTTCCACCTGGAAGTGCTGCAGGGCAGGAATTCCCTCCTGGCAACGAATCCCAGGAGGGATTTCCCCCCTCCTTTTTCCAGCAGATCCCAATGAACCTGGAGAACCGAAAAAAAATCCCAATTTTTCCTTCTTTTCCCCCGTTCTCTCCTTTCCAGCTCCCCCCGAGCTGCCCTCGGGTCACTCCCCAATCCATTTCCATGGATTCTCGTCTTTCTCCGGCAAACCCCAAACTCACCGGATGAGGAATTTTCCTGCAATCCCAATTTTGCTGAGCAGGAGCGACCACCAAATCCAAGGGAACGCCTCGGGAACGGCTCGGCATTCCCTAAAACCCTTCCGGCGGCGCACGGTGACTGCTCCGCACCGGGATTAACCTGGATTAACGCTCCGGGCAGGAATGTCCAGGTGTCCTCCCGGGCTCAGCAGCCCCCCAGGGCTGAAATCTCCCCCTGCTCCGCCTTTTCCCGGTTTTTAATCACGCAGCTCGGCGGGAAGATGCAGATGTGGCTTTAATCCCGAATTAAGCGCGGCGGGAGAAGGAGAATTCCTGTCCTAATCCCGCACTGAAAAAGATTGGAAGTCGGATTTTTTTTTCCCCCACACCGGCAAATTCCCAGTTTTCCTTTTCCAGCAGCTCAGCTCGGCATCCGGCCCGGGAAAGAGGTTCCCCGCCAGACGGATCCGCCTGGAGTCTCTCCCAGGAATTTGCACCCTCTGGATGCTGCCCCTGGGCACGGGGATTGTGGAAAACCTCACCTGGGAGAAAGGATTTTACCCCCAGCCAAACCCATCCCGGGAATGCAATTCCAGACCAAAAAAGGGGGAATTGTTGTACCCGGTGTTCCTTGTTAGAGCCCCAAACCGGAGCTGAGGGATTGGAAAATTGGGAAAAACATCCCAGACCTCTGGCAGAGCTCAATCCGCGGCTCGGGAGGGATTTGCCGGCAGCAGCCGAGGGTTTTCCCGCTGTTCCACCTTGGTCGGGATGAGGATTATGGCACCGGCAGCCAATTCCGGGAACCGCGGCTCGGGGTGTTGATCCCGGCTGGAGTTAATCCCAGCAGGAGTTAATCCCAGCAGGAATAATTAACGGAGCGGGAAGCAGCCGGGAGCTGCTCCCTCTCCCTGGAAGCGTCCGAGGCCGGGTGGGAATAACAACCTGTGGAAAATCTCCCTGTCCGTGGCGGGGGAGGAATGGGAGGAGCCTGGGTGTCCATCCCGACCCAAACCATTCCATCATTCCAGGTCTTTCCGTGCCTCAGTTTCCCCGCCTGGGGAGGGGAAAGCGAGGCCTTTTCCGGCTCATCCGAGATCCAGGAAAATCCCATCCTGGAATAACAGCAAGGGGATATTGGACATCCCAAAATATCCCATCCTGGAAAAACGGCAAGGGGTTTTTGGAGATTTCAAAAAAAAAAAAAAAATCCCATCCTGGAATAACAGCACGGGGATATTGGAGATCCCAAAAAATCCTGGAGTAACAGCAAGGAGTTATCAGAGGTGCTCCTGCTCCCAAAAATAACCCCAGGAAGGAATTTTCCCACCTAAAACTCCCCAATCCTCCCTAAAACTCCTCTTTTTCCAGCTTTAGTGGGAGATCCACAGGCTTTGGATGGGAAAAAGAGGAAAAATCAGTAATTCCATTGAGGCAAGTCGGGGAATTTATGTCTGGAAGCTCCCGCTGGGAGCTCCCACCAATTCCAAGCAGGTTTTCCCGAGCGCGGGTGGCCCTGGAGAAGGGAGAGAAGGGGACCCGGCTGATGAATTCCCTGATTTATTTCTCCACTCGCAGGAAATCCAATTATCCCAGATTTCTGATTGGTGACAAATGAGGAGCCATCGATCCCCGCTCCCTCCCCGCCGTCGGCTCCGGGCGATCTCCGCTCCTTCCATCGATTCCTGCGCCGAGGAGCCGGGAAGGGATCGTCCCTGTTGATATTTTGGGATTTTTTCCTTCTGAACTCCTTCTCCAAAGGCACAACCGCAGGCAGAGGAAGAGGGAAAATAAACCTGGTCCGGGCAGGAATCCCAGGAGCTCCAAAATCCACTTTGTTTTTTGGAATTCCGGGTGTGATGTGCAGCTTTTTCCCGAAAAAATGACCTGGGGGAGCCTGGGGCAGCTGGAGCGGCCCCAAAGGCTGGAAAACCCTCGGTGTTCCCGTGGGGAATGTTCCGGAGGCTTCTAGGGAGGGAAGGAAGGAGGGAAGGAAGGGTTGGGTTGTTGGGACAGACTCCTCCACAGCCACAATTCCCACCGGAATTCCCAGCTCCGGGATTCAGCGCTGGCCTGGAGACGCCTCTCCCGGGCACTGGGACAGGGGGCGGCTGCATCCCAAACTCTCCCTCATCCCGCGGGACATCCGTGCTCCCATCTCCCCGGCCCAGCCGCATCCAGCTCCGCCTTTCCCGTCCTCTCCAGCCCCATTCCCTGGACAGAGCGGGATCGCCGCTCCCGCTCCTCGGGATTCCCACTCCGCGATTGATAATCCCTCTGCCCTCCCGGTAATTCCGCGTCCCTGATGGGATTAACGGGTATCTCCCTCTTCCAGCCCCGATTCCAGGCGCTCATTCCCCGACGCTTCCCCGCTCCCACGGAGAGGATGCGCGGGGCTGTTCCTTGAATCCCGATCCATCTCCGCTGGGCTGTTCCCCGAATCCCGATCCATCTCCTCGGGGCTGTTCCCCGAATCCCGATCCATCTCCTCGGGGCTGTTCCCCGAATCCCGATCCATCTCCGCGGGGCTGTTCCCCGAATCCCGATCCATCTCCGCGGGGCTGTTCCCCGAATCCCGATCCATCTCCACAGGGCTGTTCCCCGAATCCCGATCCATCTCCGCGGGGCTGTTCCCCGAATCCCGATCCATCTCCACAGGGCTGTTCCCCGAATCCCGATCCATCTCCGCGCCGCTGGGAAATTACTGCTAATTAACACCTTTCCCTCTCCCAGCACTTCCAGAGCGTTATCCATGTTCAGCTTTTCCCGCTGATCCCAAAGGCTGATGGAGCAAAATCCCGGCCCTGATTCCTGCTTTCCCCCTGCTCGTGGGATGTTGGCCCTTTTTTGGGATCTTTTCCCCCAAATCCGACACCCTGGGGCTTCTCCCACCCCTGGCTCGATGGCCCTGAGATGGAGCAAAGCTGGAAAATCGGGAGGAGATTTTTCCATGGCTCCGTCTGGTGTCCGCGACTCCGTTATCCCAAATCCATCCCTATTCCTGCCGCACACCTTCCATCCCCAGTCCCGCCAGGACACGGAGCATCCTCAGACAAACCAAATATTCCCATTTTTCATCCCATATTTCCCTCCTTTTCCAGGAGACCCCGGCCTGACCTCCCAGCCAGCCCGAGGAGTGGGATTGGGAATAACAGCGGCAGCCAGAGCTTGGAAAAGAGGGAAAAAGGCCCGGCAGAGCCTCGGATCCGCTGGATGTGCCGGGAGGCGGCGGCTCCGCGTTAATAAAACATAACCAAGCGTGGGATCATCCAATATCCCGTTAATTCAGTGCTCCCGGGAGGGCGGGAAGAGAGGCCGGGAATGCGGGAGGTGTTCCCGCTCACCGGCGCGGAGAGGAGCGCCCGGGATGTTCAACAGCTGGAAAAGCCCTCCCTTCCCATTCCCATTCCCATTCCCATTCCCCAGGATGGAAGTGCTTTCCATTCCCGTTCCCGTTCCCGTTCCCTTTCCCATTCGCATTTTCCAGGATGGAAGTGCTCTCCCTTCCCATTCCCAGCCCATTTTCCAGGCTGGAAGTGCCCTCTCTTCCCATTTCCAATCTCCAGGCTGGAAGTCCTCTCCCTTCCCATTCCCAGCCCATTTTCCAGGCTGGAAGTCCTCTCCTTTCCCCAGTCCAATCCTTTCAGCCCAAAAACCCCGGGATTTTTTCCTCCCGTTTTCCTCCCCCCGGCGGGAAGCACGGAGCAGATCCGGAGCGTGATCCACACAAACCAAGGGCGGCGGGAGCGTCCCGACCACCCCGTTGTCCAAATCCTCCCTCTCCCGCCATGGAATCTCCCAGATTTTCCCGCTCTAAATAAAAACAAATTCCGAGGGACGGGAGGGTTTAATTTGGGAAGCGCTTCCCGGAGCTCCGCTCGCCTCCGACACCCCGCCCTAACTACGGCGGAAATTCGGGAGGAATCCCGACGATCTCCACTCCTCACCAAGTGCTTCCCGAGGGAAAAAAAGCTGGAATAGCGCAGGGAGAGGCAAAGAGAACTTCAAAGGAGCCACCAGGAGCCGGCGTTTATGGAAAACATCTCATTATCCAATTCCAAGGGGAAGGACTCCGAGTGCAGCCGGAGTGCTGGAGGGTTTTCCATGTGGGATGGGCTCTCTGGGACGCTTGTTCCTGGTGGGAATTGTGTCCTTTGGATCCTTTCTGGAACGGGATGTGCCCATTGCCTGGTGCTTTTCCAGCAGCAGATACAGCAGCAGATCCCGCATGGAAAATCCCGCTCCCCAGCAGATCCAGCCTCGCATCCGTCATGGAAAATCCTTCTCCCCAGAAAATCCGGTGTTATCCATCCATTCCCACATGGAAAATCCCGCTCCCCAGCAGCTCCCAGGGAATATTTTGGGCTCCTTTTCCTTTCCCAGCCCCCAAACCCTCCCACCCCGCTCCGAGTCACGGGGTCCTCCCGCAATCCGACGTTCCGGGGTTTATTTTTAGGAGGAAAGCCAGGAAAGCAGCCAAATTCCGCCCCCGGTTCTCGGGATGCTCCCGGAGCTGAGAAGGGTGGGATGGCAGAGCCCCGGGCACGCGGATCCCGAGTTCCCACGTGGATCCCGCATTCCCACGTGGATCNCGCATCCGTCATGGAAAATCCTTCTCCCCAGAAAATCCGGTGTTATCCATCCATTCCCACATGGAAAATCCCGCTCCCCAGCAGCTCCCAGGGAATATTTTGGGCTCCTTTTCCTTTCCCAGCCCCCAAACCCTCCCACCCCGCTCCGAGTCACGGGGTCCTCCCGCAATCCGACGTTCCGGGGTTTATTTTTAGGAGGAAAGCCAGGAAAGCAGCCAAATTCCGCCCCCGGTTCTCGGGATGCTCCCGGAGCTGAGAAGGGTGGGATGGCAGAGCCCCGGGCACGCGGATCCCGAGTTCCCACGTGGATCCCGCATTCCCACGTGGATCCCGCATTCCCACGCTTTGTGCGGCTCCATCCGCAGGGAACGGGGGCGGCCGGGCCTTAAAAAAAGGAGGATGACTCTCCACGGAGGAGCGGGAGTATCCCAAATCCTGGCCCAGGAATCCAGGCTGGGAATCCTCCCAAGCCCTGGAGCTGAAGCTTTGGGATTCTCTCTGCAGAGGGGCAAAGCTGGGCTGGGAATTTCAGCCCCATCAAAATCCCTCCCCAGGCCATTCCCAGGCCATTCCATGGGTTTTTTCCCGAAGGAAAGAAGCAGCCGTGGAGAACTGGGGATGAGGAAGGGGGAACATCTCCACGAGAGGCTCACAGGGAGCCCGTCCCAAAATCGGGATGATCCCGAGGTTTTTTGGTGGAATTTGCTGAGCTGGAGCCTTTGTGCCCCTCTCCCGCTGTTGCAGCCCCCCTGGGAAGAGCCGGAGATTCCCAAATCCATCCCGGGACATCCCATGGTGGCAATCCCCGGCCAAAAGCGTCCCTTCCATCACTTCCCTCTTTTCCCGGTCCCAGCTCCAGGAGCAAATCCCACTTTGGGACCAGCCTGGCACAAGCAGCCTCCAAAGCAACGTCCTCCCCATAAATCCAGGCTTTTCCATGGAATTCATCCCAAAAAAAGCATTCCCGCGGATGGGAGAGCACCACGAGGCAGATCCTCCTTCACCCTTCATCCCACCCATCCCTACGATCCCGAACTCCCCCCTCGGAGCATCTCCCTGGCTCCAGCCCTTCCCTGGGGCTGCAGATCCTTGGAAAAGGCACAGAGAGGTGGAAAAGCGGGAGATGCATCCCAAAGGAAGGCTCCCAGCTCCCGCTTTCCCTGTCCCGGCCGGACGGGAAGCGGCTCCAGGATTTATCCCCGGGCACAGGGAGGCGGAGCAGGGCTTCGATCCCCTCTGCCCTCCCGTCCGGAGAAAATTGACCAAGGAATTACAGGAATGGGAAATTATTCCGGAGGTTTGGGCAGGAGACGAATGAATTCCCTGCCTGCCCTGCTCCAGGCAGGATTTTCCGGATGGAAAAGCGCTCCCGGCCACCGGAGGAGCCAAAATGTGTGGCCGGGAGGCCGGGAAGGGCTCGGTGGAGCCGCATTCCCACCTCCACGGCCCCGTTCCCCTTCCCTCCGCTGGGAATTGTGGGGTTTCCTGGCGTTTCCCCAAACAACTCGGAGCTGAATCCAAGCTGGGAGCGGGAACGGAGGCACCTTCCCTGATCCAAAGGCTTTGGAGAGCCCCAACCCCTAATTTGATAAAATCTACAGCTCCAAAGAGGGAGCAACAGCCGCGGGTTACTGTCCCTGCCTTTGGAATCCGCCCGCCCTCGGCATTCCCGGCGGATCCGGGCCCCAACAAGGCCGTGACTGACGGGGGGAAAAAAAGGAACAAAAAAGAGGGGAAAAGTGGGAAGGAGAGAATGGAACGGGAGCGCCAGCCACGAGTTCGGAACGAGCCCGGCAGCGCCGCCGCGAGCAAACAAAAGGGCCCCGAGAGCAGCTGGATCGGGAACAATTCCAGCCCCGTCCGTCAGCTGCATCCCTCCCGCCGGGACTCGCCAGCCGGGAACGCGCGCGGCCTCCCAAAATTCAGGATCTGGGGGCTCCTTCCCTCGATTTTCCTCTCCGCGGGGGTCTGGGCACGCAGCCGGACGCGGCGTGGCTGAAGGCAAGGGTTGGTCTTGGAAAACTGGGAGAGAATCCCAAAAATCCCGTCATGGGGGGCTCCGAGGGGGTGACGCTGCTTCCACCCCCCTGCACCTGTTCCAGGTAGGAATTTGTGCCCGTTCCCAGCCCTCCAGGCTGAGATTCCTGCCCCATTCCCAGATCCCTGCAAAGCTTTTCCCTCGGCAAGCGCTGCCGGAGCCTCGGGAAGATCCTTGGCTCTGCCAAATTCCCCCTCCTGGATTCACCAAAACCCCGCTCTTATCCCAAGAGTTTTCCTCAGCAGATCCCGGAGCACGAGGTGAGAGCCCGCTGAGCATTCCCAAATCCCAAGGATTCCCCCGCCAGGGAAAAAGCATTTTTGGTAATGACTACAGGGGAAAAAAACTGGGAATAGGAAACATCTCCATGGGAAAGGGCGGCTGGCGGGATCGTCCGGATGCTCCAGGAGCACCCACGGATTCGGGATGCAGCATCCAGGCAAGACCTGGAAGTTTTGGGGGCACCTGAGAAGCCTCCAGGCTTCCAGACCCGGAAAATTCCAGGAGTGGCTCACGGGAATCTCCTGAGGTTTGACGGGAGCAGGAGCTGCACCTGGAGCGGGACAATCCCAGGGATGAGCACATGGAGCAGGGCCTGGTCATGGAAACCTCCGGAGCCCTCCAGGGCTGATGATCCAAGGGGAGGGATGGGAATTCTGCCCTCTGGAGCCGCTGGAGTCCAGAGGAGGCTCCAGGATGATCCAAGGAAAAGCTGGGATGGTTGGGAATGTTCAGCCTGGGGAAAAGAGAAGCTTTGGGTTGAGCCAATTTTGGCCTTCCAGGACCTGAAAGATCCGACAGAAAAGATGGGAAAAGTCTGTTCAAAGGGACCTGGAGTGACAGGACACAGGGAATGGTGCACAATTCCGGAGGGGAAACTGCAATGGGTTTTTTGGGAAGGAATTCCTGGCTGTCAGGGTGGGGAGGCCCTGGCACACAATTCCCAGAGAAGCCGTGGCTGCCCCCGGATCCTTGGGAATGTCCAAGGCCAGGCTGGAACAAGCTGGGATAGCAGGAGCCCAAGGAATGGGATGGGATTTAAGGTCCCTTCCCACCCAAAACATCCCGGGATTCCGTGGCTGAGCCCACGAACGGAGCCGGGAATATCCCAGCACCTGGATCCCAATTCCTTATCCCAGACCAAAGGGCACCAACATTCCCGAGCCAAACCCTACAGCATTCCCAGGCCTCGGTTTTGGGGGATGTCCATAATCCCAAGGGAATTTGGGGGGGGGTGAACACCCCCAAACCGAGCTCGGGGAGTTTTGGGAATGCTCCGGGAGCAGCCGCAGGAGCTTTTCCATGGAGAAATGAAGCCGGGAATATCTCCCTATCCCAAAGATGCTGATTATCCTGGAAAGGCACGAGGAGAGGGAAGATCCTTGCCGGAGCCGCAGCTTTTTCCCGAGCTCCGGATGGGAAGTGGCAGCTCCCGAACGCAGCTGGTGGGAAGAGGGAAATTGGGCTAATTGGGAAAGGGCAATTAGCGCAGCCAGGGGGGTTTTCCGAAGGGGCTGCGCGGCCTGGATTTACCCGGAGAGCCTCCGTGGAAAGGCGGGATTGGTGGAAATAGCAGGAAAAACTTCCAGGAAAAGAGCTGAAGGCAGGATTCGGTGGGAAAAGCGTTCACAGGAAAGGATGGCGGGAATGTGGGATGGAATTTTGGGATTTACAGGTGAATTAAAGCCAGAGTTCATCCCTTGCTCCTTCTTTTCTCCCATTCCCCCAGGACACAATTCCCACCGAATTCCTCATTCCAGTAAAAAGAAACAGGAGCAGGTGGCTCCCACCACCCCGGGAAAAGCCCCACGCTGGGGGTTTTCCTCCAAAAACGAGGAAAAATCGACTTTTCCAGGTTGGAAAAGGATCCATCCGGGGGCTTCCGTGTCAGCTGGGAAAATCCCTGCCAGGAAAACCTCGGGGAGGGGGGAGCGGAGAGGGGAGAGAATTCCAGGTCAAAATCCCAACCCCAGAGGGCTTTTTCCAAGCTGGGTTTTTCAGGGATATTCCCAAGGACAGATCCCCGAAAAGCTTCAAACACTTGGATTTTCCCATTTTTTTTCCCCCCCGGCCGGGGGTGGGAAGCAGAAACCACCGCAAATCGCCGGGATAAAACCTCTGGAAAGGTCCGGGAAGGCGACCATTCCACGGCTCC
>VZRO01008070.1:5864-43772 GCA_013397915.1 Daphoenositta chrysoptera
CCAGAGCTGTGTCCAGAGCTGTGTCCAGAGCCGTGCCCAGAGCCGAGCCCAGAGCCGTGCCCAGAGCCGTGCCCAGAGCCCCTGGCCGGTGACGCGGTGTCACAGCGAGCACACCGGCAGTGCTGCTGTGGCCCGTCCCCGTGGCCCCTGTCCCACCCGCTGCTCCCCAGCCCCGCAGCTTTGGGGGACAGGATGGTGAGGACGCGTTGCTGGGGACGCCGGTGACTGGAGGTGACACGTGCCAGGCTCTGTCACCCTCTCGCCGGCCGCACGCGCCGCCCTGCCAGAACTCCTCTGACATTTCTTGTCCCAGCGTTTATTAAAGGAATGTGACGTTCTAGCTGTGCAAATGCCCTCTCCTGAGCTGGGAATGCTGCGCTGCAGAGTGCCTGTGTCGGCAGACAGTCCCCATTCCCGGGAACCCCGAGGTCCTGCCGCATGCCAGGGATGGAGCGGCAGTGCCAGGAGGAGCTGGGCAGCAGAACATCTTCCTTAGCTGGTGCCCGGGCACTGCATGCAGTGACACGAGGGGTCCGTGCACCCTTGCTCAGCCCACCTGCACCTCTCGTGACCCAAACGCAGAATTTTCCCCTTCCCGTATCGCCAAAGGAGCAGCAGCTCCAGGCTGGGAGCAGAGGGCGCAGGACCTTGGCAGGGATGGCGGGGAGGCTGCGCCACCACCTGCGGCACCTCAGAGCCCTGGGATTCCACCCAACCCATTCCCTTGCTCCCCTCCTTGTGGGGGATTCTCCTCTCGAGTTCCTGGAGTGCCGAACACGCGTGACCCTGAGCCCCTCGTGCTCCCGGGCTGGTGGGAGCAGCTCCCAGAGCCTTCACAGCTCCTCGGACTCTCTGCGTGTGGTGAACTTTTCCCTCCCCCGGCTCCCCCGTCCTCCCCCAGTCTCTCCAGCATACGGACACAGCTGAGCAGCTACCAGATATTCAGAGCCGTGAAGGTTGATAAACAAAAGTGAGATAGGACATGGCACCAGAAAGACCTCAGCTAATGGAATTTTTAAGCTACTTAATTTGGGGGCTTGTCAACCTTGACAAGCAACCCTTTAATAAATGATGTGTTGTAATTCCCAGCCGGTTCCCTGGGTGCGGGGGCCGGTGCGGGGCTGGGATCTGGCGGCCGGAGATCCCCGCGCAGGCAGCGCACGGGATGGTGCTGGGTGGGGACTGCGGGGTGGCAGCGGGTCCGGCTGAGCCGCAGCCCTGCCAGGGCTCCCCCAGCTGGGAGGGGTTGGGGACTGGGATGGGGGGACACAGCTACAGCCCGGCGCTGGGCAGGGGTCGCGGGGCTGTGCAGCCTCTGGAGATGCTTTGGAAGGCGGGAGCGGCCGCCGGGGGGACCCCAAGGCTGCCTTCCCGCAGGGCAGAGCCGCGGCCGTGCGCGGGGTGCGCTGCCCCCAGGGACCCCCGGGACCCCAGGGACCCCAGGGACCCCAGGGACCCCCGGGACCCCGGAGCCGCGGGCCGGCCGGGGGAGGGGGAGAGCGGTAAATCCTCCTCCCCACCCTTCAATCTCTGTGCTTTCCTCCGGAAAAATCCCGCTGGCAGCTCCCGTGCCAAGGCGTGCGAGTGCCACCCAGTGTCCGCAGCCAGGGGACCCCGCGGGGGCACGGCCCGGCTGGGGGCTGGGGAAGGGGGGCACCCCGAGGACGCGGTCCCTCGGTGTCCCCGCAGAGTCCCCGCAGAACACAGCAAACCAGCGAGCAAACCCCCAGCCTGGGGTGCCCCCAAAAGGTGCTGCAGCCACCACCGCGGCATCGGGGCTGGAGGAGGCTGTGGGCAGAGCCCCCAGCGCTGCCGGGTGAGGGCACAGACCCGCACCCCGTGCGAGGCAGCGAAGGCATCCGAGCCCACTGCCAGCAGGAATGGGGGGACATGGCTGGCGGGGCTCTGGGGGAGCCCCTGATCTCCGGGATCTCTGTGAGGGAAGCAAGGATGGGGCGTCCAGGAGCCTTCTGCAGGAGGTTTTGCTCCCGGCGGGATGAAGGCAGAGCACGTGCTTGGGTGCATTTAGCAGAGGATTTAAGGCGTTCTGGTCCACTCCTCATAATTTTGTCGTGGCAGCTGAGATTTGGCTCCAGAGTCGCTCTGCTCCACACCCTGGCTGCTCCCAGCCCTGGAAGCCCTTTCCCTCCTCTGCCCAGATGTTGCAGCACATCTGTCACACACTGGGCTCACATCTGCCGCACACAAACCTGCCTGTCCTCGGCGCCAGGCTGGGCTGGCAGAGCCAGGCGGTGGCACAGTGACACCCATCCCCTCCCAGCCCTGCCACCCCGGGGTCTTGCTCCTGTTCTGGCTCCTGAAGGCTCCCCAGAGAATGGCCTGGAACAGCTCAGTTTAGGAAGATGAAGTAACACGGAGTGAAACTGAAAACAGGAGGTGCAGCAAACCCGCTGGGCATTCCCCGTGGGATTCCCAGGAATGGGGCAGGAAGCAGCAATGGGGGACAACTTGTCCCTTGTGGAGGGCAGCCACAGGCACTGCCCCAGCCAGAGCACAGAGACAATTCCAGAGTGCCGGTGGTTGGGAAATGGCAGCAGCAGCCAGGGCTCCACATCCACTGGAGCTGCGGAGCCCGAGGGAGACACAAAGGTGCGAGGAGGAAAGTGTCCAGGCTGGGAAAGAGCCAGATGGCAGCAGCAGGGAGCAGATGGGAGATGGAAAACAACCTGCACAGCCCGGAGAGCTGAGGCCTTGGTCCCGTGGCTGCATGGAGGGACATCCCACAGCCCCAGGAGCCACGGAGCTGCCACGGGGATGGCGAGGAACCTGCCCAGGGCTGGCGAGGCAGCAGCACCCAGAGTGGGCTCCATGGGTCTCCTGGCCACAGCTCCAGGCTCCTGCAGCACCTCCAGCTCCAGCAGCTGCCCTGCTCTGCTGTGCCCATCTGCTGGCAGCTGGCTGTCCTTGGAAGGCCTCTTTCCTTTGGAAGGTAAAGTGTTTAGCTATGAGAATTTGTAAGGAATTGGCCTTGTCTCCCAAGAAACTCAGCCATCACCTCGCAGAGCTCCGTTCACAAGACAGAGATGATAGGCTGGAAAAGAGTGTCCAGAATCCTGGGAATGGCACCAAGGAATGGCACCAGCCCTGTACCCCAGCCCTGGGCTGCAGGATGGGAAGCTTCCACTTCTGGTGGCTTGTGCTGACGCTTTAGCCCTGAGGCAAGAAGTCTCCAACAGGAATATTCAGGGAAATTAACTGAAAATCCCACCTAGGTGTGAGACGGCTGAAATCACATCTTAAAGCAAATTTCTCATTTCCCAAGTCACTCCTGTTACCTCTAGAAATGTGTGCAGGAGGCCCCGGTGCTGTGGGAAGAGGGGAGTGGATGAAGAGCCAGAGGAGCGGGTGGGATCAGCAGCACAGGACCCAGGCCAGGCCGGGGGCTCGGGCCGGGCCAGATGGCTCCGAACGCCGCAGGGAGAGATCCTGCCCGGAGCCGCAGGGGCCAGCTGAGCCCAGCACTCAGCGGCACTCACCGGGGCTTTACAGCCAGGGAAATTAATTTTTTAAGAGTCCCTCTATGATCCCTGGTCTCTGGTGTTTGGCTGAGCAGTCAGGTGGTCTCCAGCCACCCGACTCCACGTCCAGATGGCAGGGAGAGGTGGGGAAACCAGAGCCCGCTCCAGGCCCGCATTCCCAGGTGTTTGCTTTGGAACCCTCATTCCCAGGTGTTTTCTCTGGAACCCTCATTCCCAGGTGTTTGCTCTGGGACTCACTCCCCGTGTTTGCTCTGCCATCAGCAGCAGCTTTTCTGCCCATCCCACTGTTTGACACCAGGGTTCTGGAGATGCCGGATGGACACGGCTCATCCTGCAGCAGGAGGAACACTCAGAGGCTTCTCCCTGCGCCCTGGTGATGTTTTGGGCTCCTCTCTCCTGCAGGGCACCGGGAGGCTCAGCCCGTTCACCCCGTGATCCCGGACAGCTCGCTGGGAATCAGCAGCCTCTGCTTTCCCAGCCACGGCGGGTCAGGGTGCTGGGGAAGCAACACTTCACCACTCCAAGCAATTACTCGGGATTTTATCATTCAAAACTAAAACCAGAGCCTATAAATAACCAGGATCTCTGTCCTAATAGCTGCATTTCAGCGTATTTTTAATTATCATTTTATGAATGGGTGCATTAGAGGATATTTAAATACCACATCAGCCGTGCTGGTAATGAGGCAGGATTGTTACAGGCCAGAGCTGGCCATATATTACCCCAGTATATACATATGCTTCGACATCACTTTTAAAAATTAGCTATTTCAAGCGTAAAATTATAATTGGTTTGTCTAATAAAAGGATAAATAAATATCTATTTAACTTCATTACTGTCGAAGGCAGGAGGCTTTTCTCCATTGTCTCCTTAGGGTTTTATGGCAGAAAAGCTAATTAGCTGTAATTGGGTGGATCCAAGGCAAGGAAGGCAGGGGCAGCAGTGGCGCTGGCTGGGAATGGGGCACCGGTGCCTTTCCCGGACTGGTGTCCCGGTCTCTGCAGGGATGGGAGCCCTGCTGGCACCATGGGCAGGCTCTGCCCCAGTGCCCAGCTCAGGGTGTCTCTGGGGTGGTGCCCGTGCAGTGGGGCAGTGCCAGGCACTGGTTTCCAGGGTTTCCTTGGGGTCCTCACCATAACTGGCCTGATGGACACTGGGATCCCATCTGCTGGCCAGGGCCCCCAGGCTCAGCCAGGGCTTGTTCATCCCCTTTTTTGGGAGGGATCCTGCTCGATGCCCGTGCGCACACCCCACATTTTCACCTTGAAACACCAAAGCTCAAGTCTTTCCTGACAGCAGCCACCTGCGTGATACAGGCGCCAGTCAAGACCCCACCAGCCAGCAGAAGGGATGTAAATGTCCTTTTTGGACAGTTCCTGACCCAAAGGAGAAGTTGCCACGAGCCCCAGTGACACCCCACACAGCTCGAGCTGGGGCACGGCCCCTGCCTGATCCCCCACTGCTGATTCCCCAGAATTGCTGATTCCCCAGAACATTCTGAGCACCCTGCTCCAGTGGAAGGTGTCCCTGCCCATGAGGGCGCTGGAATGAGACGGTCTGTAAGGTCACTTCCAACCCAAACCATTCTGTGATTCTCTTCCCTGTTTTTCTCCCCCCTTTTCCTCCCAGGATCCTCCTTCCCAGCCACTGGGAGAGGGATGGTGCCTGTCGGGGGCAGCGGATGTCACACACAGCGATGCCTCGTGCGTGTGTACAAATCTCCTTTGCATACGGGATTTGACACAAGGAGAGAGAGGAGCAGGCCTGACACCCGTAGCAAATCTCCAAGCTGCCAGCAACATCTTTCCTTTTTTAATGTTTTAAAGCAAAGGAAAAAGAAGGAATGTTAATAATTTCACGTTCACCCCTCGTGATGTGCTGGGGGGGCGCGTCTGCGCGGGGGCATCAGCGCAGAGAACACGGTCTGGGTTTGCTTATCAGTTCTGCTTGTTGAGTGTGATCCAGGGCTGGGAGAAACACCAACAGACAGCGTGGAAAATTAATTTTTAATGCCTTTTATTAGTGCTTAAGCCATTCTGAGAGGATGAAATAATCCCTGTTTAGGCGGAGTGCAAAGGTCTCGCAGGGCTGTCAGGAGCTGAGTCACTCCGCAGCCAAACTCATCCAAATGCGTCTTCCCAGTCTGAAATCTTCGGGAGCCCAATCCCCCACACGCCCCCAACTCCTGCAGCATCTTCCTACACAGCCACTCAAAATAGAGTTTTCCTCCCATGGAAGGGAGCAAAGAGCTTTGTCTCTCCCCTTCTACCCTCTGTCACAGTGTGTCACCACTGCCACCAGTGCGGGGACAAGCATTGGCAGCAGGTGATGCAGATCCTGCCCGGAGCAGGGGCAATGCCCCCGAGTGATCCTTGCAGGTGGGATGGGCTGGATTCTCCTCCTTTGGGCACCGGCTCCTCCATCCTTTGTGGCACTGAGAGCCGAGCGGGAGGGCCAGAGCCGTCCCTGGGCCACGGGTCCTCTGCCCTGCAGAGCCACTGAGGCAGCTGGACAAGAGTGGAAACTGCTGCCATACACCCCCAGGAGCCCCAGGCTGGGACAGGTGGTGGCAGGGAGGGGACCCCATCCCTGCCCAACACTGCCGGCACAGTCGCTGCTGTAGGGGAAGCTACAGGACAGGATGGTGCTGGAGAACCAAAGCTTTCCATTGCTCCTCCTTTCCCCAGGCCCTGGCAAGAGCCTCTTAATGAGGATGGAAAACAAATTCACCAAGGCTGGAGGACGGGCAGGGCTGGAAGGGGATCAGGATCCAGCACTGGGCACTGGGGCTGTTAGAAGTAGGTTTATTTGCCTGGGGCTGGTGCTCGCAGGGCGATCGTGGTGACACCACCTGGCCCCGCAGTCATCACCCCCCCGTAGTGTGGCAGGTGCCCGGCAGGGCCAGCCCGAGGGGCCGTGCCCGGCTGTCCCAGGCAGAGCCAGCAGCCACGGCCGGGCACACGGAACATCCCCTGCCCGGGCCACACCAGCTCCGTGTCCCCAGCACCACCAGAACCCAGCTGGGCTGGCGATCCCCGCACACAGCCTGCCCCAGGCTCCATTTCCACGGGAACACTTCAGCCAGTCCCCAGGGGGAGCAGGAAACTGGGATTCTTTCCACATTAAGAATGATTGTATCAGTTCGGTGAGGAATTAACACACCTCACACACAAGGGTTGAGGGCTGCCCCGGAATCAGAGCTGCAGCCCTGCAGGAGGGACAGCAAGAGTTGAGAGAATTAAAACCTGTCTCATAACACACAGTCACGAGAGGGGCGAGCCAGACCCATGCAGATGACCCCTTTTTTGTTCCTGGAATGTATTCCCTGCTGCCATCTACTTGCCTTTCAGTGCATGTATTAAGCACCAATAATACATTCTCTGCCCGCTTCTAATGAATTTTATCTCTGTGCGCTCGTGTACGGGTGGGTATTGCACACACAGAGGCACATCCTGCAGGTGTGGGTACAGCACACACCTGCCCCAACACCTGAGACACCACCCACCTCCCCGGGGGTACCCCAGGCTGAGAGCAGGGCGAGAGCCCAGCGGGCACTGCCCGCCTGCCCCAGCATCTCCCGGGCTCGGACACTCATTCCAGGGTGCCAGAGGAGGCAGAGGTCTCTCCCCAGGAGGAAGGAAGCTCCAAAGAGCCTCTTCACATGATGAATTTTAACATTTCTCTCCACGTCCAGCCCGGGCACAAATCCCTTCAAAGGCCCAACCCAGCGCAGCAGAACTAATTTGAAATGTCACCGAGGTCAAGCCCGGCTTCCCCAGCCATTAACCTGCCTCTCAACTCCACACTCCTATTTATTTACATAGGCGCATATTTATTTAAGCCCCCGATCCCAGCTCCAGGCGGGAATGGTGTTGGGAAGGGAGGAAATTTCCTGCCTGCAGGGCCCTGAGCTGCTCCCACTGCTGGGGGGGCTCTCCTGAGGGCTCCACGTTCAGAGCACGACGTGCAGGATGAGAAGGGGATTCTGCAGGGAATTGGTTGTTCCAGCCCAGCTTTTCTGGTTGTGCTTTTATTCGATCCCTTCCTGCCCAGACGTAGAAAGCACAGCCTTGGCTCTCCAGGCAGATCTTCCACAGGCACAAACCAGGGTAAGTGCTCCAGGACACAGATTCACAGCAGCTCTGCATTCCCTGTCTTTTAATCTTTGCTTCTGCTCCCAAGCAGATGAGAGTGTAGGGACTTCGGGAGTGCTTCTGCAGGTGCACTTGCTGCAGAAATTTGATCCTATTCCTGTTTTATTTCTGGCTTCTCAACCACCGTGATGGACCAGGAGACCTGGGGAGCGTCTGGATCCAAACTCCACCAGGCCCCACCTGATGTCTGTCCCTCTTCCCTCACCACTGTCCCCAGCATTGCTGCAGCTTTGTGCTACCTGTGGATAAAGCCAGAATTCCTTTCTCCCTGCTGTGCATCGTGCTGTCTCTCAAAGCCCTCGTGCCAGTCCCCCACACATCGTGCTTCCCCCTGGAGCAGTCCCACTGGCACAGGTGAGCCAGCCCAGGCTGCTGGGCACAGGACACACCAGCACTGCCAGGAGAGATGCCAGCACAAGCACTTCCAAGGAAGAAGGACCTCCCGAGAGCACCAGGATCTTCCCAAATGCTTTTCCACTGGGGTGTGCCAATTAGGAGATTAAAACCTCCTGCTGAGACATGCCTGGGACCAGCTGGGACTGCTTATGTGAGAGTGGGTGCAGAGTGGGTCTCTGGGAGAAGGGAGACCCAGACGGATGCTGGGGAGGAGGAAGGCTGGAATGGGGATGGTCTGGCCTGGCTGAGCCAGCCTGGAGCATCCCTGACACAGAGCTGTGTCACACCAGCACTGCTCCCCTCCCTCGTGCCCAGCAGGTGCTTTGCAGGGAAAGCAGAGGAGATTGGCTGCTCTCCACTCATTCCTGCGGCCTCGTATCTCCTGGGTCCCCAGGGTCTGGGCAGGCTGGACCAGCACATCACCAAGGAGCCTGTTCCTCCCCACCTCCCCCCTTCCTGCTGGGCAGCAGCTCGTGTGCCTTGTGAACACAGCCTGACCTTTCTTTTTTTAAATTCTTGTTCTCATTGCTCCCTTGCATGTTCAATTCGAGGCTGTGGAGCTGGCTAGCCTGTGGTTTAAAAAAAAAAAAAATATTTTGAAAGCCCTGGCAGGGAATTAAAGGAGTTTGGAGTAACTTGAAATTAGCAGGACGATGTGAGACAGATGTTGTGAAGGCGGGAAGAGGCGCTCGCTTGCTGTGTCTCCTCTCTGCTGTTGTTTAAAAGACCTTAATTTGATGCTTTTTTCTTAAAAGGAGGCACCTCTAGGTCAGGATAATGAAATCACATTGCCCCCTTATGATATTCCAGCACCTTCTTCTCTTGCTTTCTTCCTCTTCTGGTGTCTGGCTCCCCACCCACGTGTCCAGCAGGCACGGATCTGACTCCTGCAGCCTGAGCTGACTCCGGGGTGCTTGGGCAGGGGGTGAAAGGGGGAAAAGCAATGAAAAGTGGGCTAATTCTCTCATTTCCAAGCTGATCTCTGGTGTGGTCTGAGGGAGGGCAGATGAAGGAGCCTCCTCAGGGTGTGGAGGCTCGGTCTCCTGCAGCAGCAGCCCTGGGAGGTTCATTCCCGGAGGGATGCACTGGCTGCACAGAGCTTCTGCCTCCCCACAGGGAGAGGAGCCTGGAGCTGCCGTCACAGCAGGGAGAGGGATCCCAAACCCACAGGAACAAAAGGCAAGACAGAAGTTTTGAGGAAAAAAGCCTTTTGCTAGCAAAGCTTTCAGCGGGTGAGGGTACAGGGCACCTGCCACCTTCCTGGATGTGGTGGCTCTGCTCCCAGAGCCAGAGCAGGGCTAGAAACAGCCCCATGCTGGGCTGGAGCAGGGATCTTCTGCTCCAAACCAGTCTCCTGCTCTGCTCCTGCCTCCTCCTCCTCACTTTAAACTTCCCTGTTATCTGGGAGCTGCAGCCCTGAGCCCCACCACAGCCTGGTGCTGCCGTGGGATGGGCTCAGAAGGGAGCCCCAGCTCCCAGCCAGCCAGGGGGGCCTGGCCAGGGAAATTCATGGGTTTGGACACTGTAAATGGCTGTGAGATCCACACCCCACCCCAGCACTCCTCTTGCATGAGTGGCAGACCGGCTCTGGGGTCCAGGATTCGTGCAGGAGGCAGCGGTGCCCGTGGGCGTTTTGCCCATTGCTTCATAACGTGGGATGTTCCAGCAGTCCAGGGAGGTCACACCTTGGACATCCTCCACCAGCTGCAGGCTAAACCCAGCCTGACATCATTCTCGGGACAGCTGGGTGCAGGCTGCCTCTGCTTCAGCCCTTCCAGCTGCTTGGGGGGATTATTTCCTGAGGGGGGAGAGCATCCTCCTGCTCCCTGTTACGGGGAGCCAGGCAGGTGCGGGGCACGGAGCCGACCCTCAGTGCTCTAACACCTCGCTGGGTGCTCCAGTGCCACTGCTCTGTTGATACTGGAGCACCCAGGAGCTGGATTGACTCCAGGATCACGGGCTGGAGGTGTGCAGGAGCTAATCTGGGAAGGGAAGTGCCTGCCAGCCCCTCCAGTGCTCCCAGAAGTTTATGAGTCTCAGTGTCTGAGGTCTTGCAGTCAGTTCCACTTCCCATCACTGTGCCAGAGGTGGATGTCCACGCTGCTGGGATGTGTTAGCCCCCAGCGACACCCCCAGTTCCAGCCCTGATGCCAGAGGGGATGGCTGGATGGCAGCACTGTGTGGCTCAGGGCAGGGCTGGGGACAGGGGTGATGCTCCTGGATGCCTGGCCCGGGGAAGGTTTCCATCCACGGTACAATCCCCAGTGAGAACTCTTCCCTCTCCCTCCACCAAATCAAATCCCTCTGTGGTGGGGGGAAAACACGCCAAGCTCTCAGGGAAGGTGGATGTGGGAAGGAGCACTGTGGGGAACCCGGTGAGCTGAGGCTGGTGGCTAAAACAGGAGATCAACCAATTCCTCCACTTAGGTGCAGGCTGGGTCCAGAGCCCTGATGTGGGAGAGGGATCCCCAAACCCAGCTCCTGCCCAGGCACCACCAAGGCAGAGCAGGGTGAGCATCCAGTGCCGGGTGGGATTCTCCTGCTTGGAGAAGGATCTGCTGGGGCAGGTGGGTAGGAAGGACCTTCCTGGCCATACTGAAGCCTCTGGAAATTTTCCCTTGTGGAAGAAGCACCGAGAGATGGCTAACAGGAGCCAGGTTAGTCTGGACTCGACAATCTCAAAGGTCTTTTCCAACCCAAACGATTCTGTGGTTGAATGAAAAGGAAAGACACATCCCTACGTTTGCTCTTTATTTTCCATTACTAAAGCCCTGGGATGGATTTCGGCTGCTCAGCACCCGTTATTGCTTTGCCAGCCTGGAGGTGGGGCCCACAGACATGCGATGGAAGCGACGTGTCATGTTCAGCTCCTGTCACCGGCTGTCACACGCAGGCCCAGCGGGCAAATCCCTCTGTAAAGCCACGGAAGGGTCGTTTTCTCCCCTCGCTCCTTGAAGCGGGGCAAGGAGCAGCACAGTAAGGACTGGCACACGAAGGGACAAGCCCGGCCAACACAGCCAAGGCCACCGGGGGAGGGACAGGGCGATGCTCCTCGCTGTGACACGAGAGGGGACGTGAGAGACACATGGCCCTGGGGCTGCGGGCGGTGGGGCTGCGGCGCCAGACAGCCGGGCTGTGCCAGACACACGCTGCTGGCAGGGCAGGGGACTCGTGTGTCCTCGATCTGAGAAGGAAAGAGCCAGGAAGCGGCTCCTGGAGCCCTGCTGTGCCCGGGAAGGGCTGCCAGGGGCCGGGGAGCACCGCAGTGCCCGGGTGCTGCGGGTGGGGTGGGTGGTGGAGAGGGGACAAAAGGCAGCTCGTGTGAAGGTGGGGACCCGGAACGGTGCCTTAAACCCCCTCGTGTTACTCACAGCTCAGATGGCACCAGAGGCAAATACCAGCCCATGAGTGCAGCTTTATTTGTCATTTGGAAAAGCAAAATCCTTGTTTCTGCAGCCAGAGATCCCAGAGATAGCAGGAGTGTTGACACTGCTCCCAACGGGAACGAGCTCTTCTCCAGAAAACTTCAGAAATAACAATGACAGATGATCCTGACCACTCCCAGGAGATCAGGGCAGGTTCTCACTTTTTCCTACGCCCTTGTCCCTCTCTGTCCAGGCCAGGCAGAGGAGGTGACAGGAGCAGTTGTGGTGGCTGTGGTGGCAGAAGGTGCCCGGCTCCAAGGCTGCCATGGGTGATGCTTTCGCCATCCTTGCTGTCTGCTGCCTGAATCCCCCGGCCCTGTTCATCTCTTACCATTCCTCCTTCCCAGGAAGAGCAGGTCAGGCTGTTCCAGTCTTGCCTCTCCTCTGTTCTGCGGAGATGTGGGCAGGCTGCAGCAGCCAGGGGCGTTCTGCCCCTCCCTGCTCTGCCCCGCGGGGTCCCGCTCCTCGTGTGAGCGCTTGTTCTGCCTGGAAGGTGCCTCAGGGCTGCTCTGCTCCCACGTCTCCTCTCGCCGTGGTCTGGCTGAGTGATAGCAGTGAGGTTCAGATCTGATAGCAGTGAGGTTCAGGTCCCANATAACAGTGAGGTTCAGGTCTCATAGCAGTGAGGTTCAGATCTGACAGCAGTGAGGTTCAGGTCCCACAGCAGTGAGGTTCAGGTCCCACAGCAGTGAGGTTCAGATCTGATAACAGTGAGGTTCAGGTCTCATAGCAGTGAGGTTCAGATCTGACAGCAGTGAGGTTCAGGTCCCACAGCAGTGAGGTTCAGGTCCCACAGCAGTGAGGTTCAGATCTGATAACAGTGAGGTTCAGGTCTCATAGCAGTGAGGTTCAGGTCTGACAGCAGTGAGGTTCAGATCTGACAGCAGTGAGGTTCAGGTCCCACAGCAGTGAGGTTCAGGTCTGATAACAGTGAGGTTCAGATCTGAGAGCAGTGAGGTTCAGGTCCCACAGCAGTGAGGTTCAGATTCGATAGCAGTGAGGTTCAGATCTGATAGTAGTGAGGTTCAGGTCTGATAACAGTGAGGTGCAGGTCTCATAGCAGTGACTCTCCTTGTGCACTCCCTGTGCAGAGGGGCCCATCCCAGGGGGTTCTGCAGCCACCCCCCACCCAGTTTGTGTGGTAAAAGAGGCTGCAAAACCCTTCTGTTCCTATGAGCACCTGCAGAGCTGCTCTGCAGAGCCTCGATGCCTCCCAGTGCCCCCGACCAGCTCTGGAGGGCCTGGAGCCACCTCCTCCTGCTGGTGGGTGGTTCCATGGAAAGGCAGCTCAGAGGGGTCTCCTGCAGCCCCAGGGCACTCAGCACTGCCCAGGAGGGCACACTCAGCTCTGCAGGGTCCCGTGGAGCCCAACAGTCCCTGTCACCTTAAAGATTCATGAGCCCTTCCCGTGCCTCAGGGAGCCCGGGCTGACACAGGAGGAAGGGCCAGTGGATGTAAATTATTGGGAGCTCTGTTGGCTCCATTCTGTGGCACAGAAATCCCTTGGCTTCCCCCAGCTCTGGTTCTGCTCTGGGACCATGCTGGGAGAGAAGGAGAGTCTGGGAGGTATCTGTGCAGAAAAATCTCCATGTCTATGTGCAAGCTGATATATAGATCCAGATATGTGTGTTCATAAAAACGTTCTGCAGAAGCCAATACTTGATCCAGCACAACCTCCAAGTGTTAATCATAATAAATGGGAAAGGGACATAAATCGAAATAAATGGGAAATGGCTGTTAATAAAGAGGTGGTGTGGTGCTGGTGGGATGAAAGGTGGTGAGCAGAGCTCCCCTCTCCAGCCCCCTCCTCCCCCCTTTCTGAAGCCCACAGTCCCCAGGGCTGCCCCACTGCTGCTTCTGCAGCTGGTGCAAGGCCCTCCTTCCCCAGTCCAGCCCCGGACCCTGCCCCAGGGTGGGTGGATGTGCCCCCAGCCCTCCCTATGGACAGGGCAGTGAGGGGGAGCGGGGCCAAGCTCTGCCAGGGAGGGCTGGAACACCTCAGTGACTGTCCCAGCTCCCCAAGGACCCTGCTCCTGTGAGCTACAGCTCACCCCATGGTTCCCAAAGACTCTCCGGGAACTTGTTTGGCATCATTCAGCTGGAATTCCCTTGGCTGTCAGGCACCGTGGCCCCAGTGCCAGGGGACTGTGCCTCATCCCTCTGGTCAAACACTCGGAGGGCCTGTGGTGTTTGCTGCTCAACCCACAGCGAGATGGGGAGGGAACCTGAGCCCTGTTTGAGTCCTGGCCATGCCGTGGGGAGAGGGGCCCTGGGCACAGACACCCCGTTCCATTGGTGGGGAGTCATTTTAGGACTTCCCCCGTTCCCCACCAATGCAGCGCAACCAGCACCTTTCCCTTGTTCCCGTGTCAGGTCCATAAAACAGGCGCTGACAGAATTATTTGACAGGCTGGCGGCAGCACCCGGGGCCGGCTGGGTGGCCCCTGATGCTGGGCTGTCCTGCCGTGTGTCCCTTGGCCCCACAGTGCCAGACTGTCCTGCCCCTTGACCCTCACAGCCCCCCAGCCCTGCAGCTCCCGCGTTGTGGAGCACAAGGAGTGGGTGCCTTGCTCTGTGATAGAGGGACGTGTGATTTTATCACCCTTTACAGCGTTTTGCCCTGGCAGCTTGTCACCAGCCAGGCTGTTAAAATTCCCGGGAAAAATGCGGGATTGGCGGCACATTCCTGTTAATAGGATGGTGCTTTAATCCCAGGGCCACCCCAGCCCCACGCAGCCGCTCACTCGTCTGGGCTGTCCTCGGGCTGTGCCACCTCCTTCTGCTTGGGAAAGGGACAAAGAGGGGGCTGGGGCCAGGGAAGGGGAACTTCTGACCACCTGTGCCACAACTCGGTGGTGCCAAGTGCCAGCAGGAGCCGTGTGTCCGCCCTACCCCTTCCCCAGACTTTTTGGGGGAGCAAGAACGGGGAATGGAGGGTGGGAGCTGCAGGGATTGCAGTGCCTTTTCCCGGCTCTTCCCTCACATCCCCTCCCACCATCAAGGAGGGGCAGCAACAAGGCAGCTCAGTGGAATGGCATCAGAAGGGGAGGGGACCCCTGGAGATGTTGAAGCAAGTCAGGAATGAGGAGGCACTTGAGGAAATCCAGCGTGTCGCTTCGTATATTTGACCACACCAATTCCTAACAAAAGAAAACCCGAGCTCATTACACAGAAACATCAAACCAGCCAAGATAATTATCTCTAATTAGTGCTAATTTAAAAGCGAGGTCTGTTCTAGAGCTGAATTGTTGCATATTTCATTAGTTCATTAGATGCTGAGCAGACAATGCAGATAAGAGGATCAGTTCGCTGGGATGATATAAATTTCATCCTCCCTTCACTGCAGAGAGCTTGGGGGTCCGTGCTCATGGCACACACGGTGTGCTGGGCCACCGAGCCCAGACAGCCCCCCCGGATCACTCTGTGCTTCATCCTCTGGGGAGGGTTCGTGGAACGCTGCATTAACTGCAGAAATTAAAAAGAGAGACAGAGAGAAACGAGCAGTTTGTCAGTCAGTGGTGTCATCTCACTGTCTCCAGAAAGATCAATCAAATCATTCTGGGTCTCCTTCAGTGCTTGGGTGGGGAGGAAAAATATTGGGCCCCTCAGATTCACCCTTGGGAAAAGGAGAAATCTCCGAAGTGGGGAGTGGGTTCCAGTGAGGATGTGCCTTGGGCTGTCCCATCCTCCCCCAGGCAGCAGAGAGGGGGCAGAGTTCCTCCCGGGGTGAAGTATGCCCCATGTCACCTTCAGTGAACTGTCACCCCCTTCTCCATCTCTCCTCCATCCATTTTCTCTCTTCTCCACACCCTTTTCCACCTCTTCTTCACCCCTTTTCCACCTCTTCTCTGTCTCCTTTTCCATTTCTTCCCTATCCCCTGTCCTCTCCTCCATCCCACAGAACTGTGGAGGTTCCAGTGCAGCAGAGTTGGCATCCTCTGGTGTCATAGCCATGAATTCCAGCTTTCCCCTGAAAAGGGAGGAGCCTGTTCCAGAATGTTCCTGTGGGCATCTGCCCCTTCCAGCTCCAGCACTGGCATCCCCAGCTCGACTCCCATCCCTGACCCTTTTCCCTCCTGCCACAGCCCTGCCCGGCCCCAGGAAGCCACTACTGATGAGATGAAGAGCAAAACTGGGCAATTAAGTGGTGATGTGTGAGCAGGAATAAAGGATTTGGCTTTCAGATCCGCTCCAAGATTGCAGAAAAGTGACCCTTCCATGGGCTGGATCCTTGGGAGACAGGAGAGCAGCCCCTCTCTGCACACTGCAGGGTTTTAGTCAGATTAACCCAAATTTATGGCTCTTTCAGCTGTAACTGCCAGTGGGGCCTGGGCCTGGCTCAGAGCAAGATTTTGTCAAGTGAAAGGCAGGAGAAGTTTTAATCCTCGAGAAGTTCCTGAGCAGAATCCCGGTAATTGAAGGAAGTTACTGCAGGTGTTTGAAGCTATAATTAATCTCTGAGAAAGAGAGGAAAGCTTTGAGTCCTTTGAAGGAGCAAACCTGGGAGCTTTAGAGCATTTCAGAAGGGAAAATTGAAGAGGGATGAGCTATGCAAAGCAAGGAACAGTTAGAGATGTCAGCTTTGGGAAATGAGAAACTGGGATGGGGGGGACAGTGGGGACCCCCTCCCAGGGCCTGGGGTGAGGGAGCCCAGAGCAGGAGTGAGGGAGGGGAAGGGGTGGTAACGAGGGCAACTGGATCACCCCAAAGTACCTGGGATCATTCCAGGCATCGGACCCACAGCCCTGACCTGGTTTGTGAGGTTCCTGATGCCAAAATGCTGTTTGTTTTCCAAAGTGCTGCTGGAGAGGCTGGAGATGGCCGGGGAGTGCAGACACGGCAGTGACAGGAGAGAGCAGCGCGTCAGTGGGAACAGCACCCGGAAGGAGCAATTAGTTAATGGCTGCTTCTCCAGACAGGGAATGGTGATTTAATGAACGCAAAACTGATTTATTGATTACTCGGGAAGCTCGCCTTGCTAAGGAATCAGCTCATTCCTGCCTGGTCCCTGCTCTCCCTCACTGCCAGCTGGGCCAAAGGGCAGGGATCTGGGGAGCAGGAGCTCAGGGAACTGGCACAGGAAGAGGCTGGCTCATGTCTGAGCATCCTCTGAGTCCCATTTCCACACCACCATCCTGAAATCTGCCTTGTTTGCTGTAACCACGTGTATTCTGAGGATGGAGCTGGAGATGCTACACTTTGAGAAGCCCCGCTGGTGAGGAGGTGCTGAGGTTTGGGATGATCTCTGAGGTTTTGGGGAGGTCTTTCCACAGGCTGGAACCACTCTCCCAAACCATTCTCCAGCGGCATCCCCTGGCCTCACCCAGTCCAGATTCAGGAGAGCTCGAGGTGGGTCTGGGAAGTGACCACACAACCTCCTGGCCAGGTGAGGTTGTCTGTGGTGCACATATCAGTGAGAGCTCCCTCTGAGCATCCTCTGACTGGTGGGACCCTGCTGCCTCCACGGGACACAGTCCTGCCCAGTGGCCCAGGCAGCAGAGCTCAGCTGGCAGAGCCCTGGGCATGAGGTTTGTAGGTCTGACACAAAAAACAACCTCAAAGCAGTTCAAAATGTGGGTCTGCATGGTGCTGCAGACCCCCCAGCTCTGGGTCTCCCTTGGTCCTCCTCTCCCCCAGGGAATGGTTATCCCTCACTGAATCTCCTCAGCTGCCACCAGAAGGAATGTTTGGATTTCATGCTCAATATTCTGGATGCAAGCCGAACATCAAAACCTCAGCAGGGTGCCTGGGAGCATCTGAGGGAGAATATCAGAGGAATCTGTTTCTACAAAGGAAAAGAAACCAACAAAGCCTCTGTTTGGGGATGGTTTTTTCATCCTCGGCTGTACATACAAATAATAACTTTAGACATGGGGGTTTTTTATTATTATCACCCTTCCTGATATCAATCTCTCTTTTTCATTATAATAAATATTGATTTGTGCTGTTAGAAAATGACTTCCCCAATCAGCTGCTGATCTTCCTGCAGGCACAATGATCGGGATGAGGAGAGTGGGATCATCATCCCAGGAACAAACGTCCTGCTTGTGCCCCCCTCCCTGCCAGCAGCCCGGGGGGTGGAGCTGAGGGGCAAAGGGGACCATGAGTGACATTTGGGCTCCTCTGGACGGAGGCAGCTGTGACCTGCTCTGGTGGGGGATGGCTAAAACAGCCCCCCAAATCCCACTTCTCCCTTCTCTCTCCTGCCACAAGGCAGGAAAAACACCTTCATAAACCACTAATGACAGCTTTTCTTGTCAGTGAACATTTTCTTACTCCCAGGCTTCTTCAGGGCTCTGGCCTCATTCCTCTGCCGTGTCTGCATCGTTCCCAGCACAGCTCTGGGGCCACATTAATTCTCTTCCACGTGGAATTTGTTTTGTGCCTGCAGAAATGTGCTTGGGTTGGTGTAAGAACTGAAATAAAAATAGCTGCTTTCCCCAGAAGAGCTCTCTGGTTATCCAAGATGGATCAAACCCTGGAGCAAAGGGAAAGGTAACACCAGGGGCTGGATTGCAAAGTCAGCCCTCCCTGAGCATCCCAGTTCAGCCGTAACTCAGGATGGATTTGGAAACGGGGACAGCTGGGGGAGCTGGGGAAGGAACGTTGCTTGGGAAGAAAGCACCAGGCAGCTGGGAGGAGGAGGAGGAGGAGAGGAGAAGGAAGAGGAGGAGGAGATGAAGGCAGTTGGAGCAGGGTATCGCTGAGCACTGGGTTTGATCTGCATCCAGGAGGAACCTGTGCCCTGCTCCAGTGGGACAGCCATGGCACTGTAAAATCCCAGAATCGTTCACAAAAGCCTGGAAAAGCCCATGGAGTCCAACTGTTCCCCAGCACTGCCAAAGCCACCACTAACCGTATCCCCAAGAGCCACATCCACATCTCTGTTAAATCCCTTCAGGGATGGGGACTCCACCGCTGCCCTGGGAGCCTGTGCCAGGGCTGGACCACTCTTTCCATGAAGGAAGTGTTCCTAATATCCAACTAAACCTCTCCTGGCTCAGCTTGAGGCCGTTCCCAGCACCACACACCCACAGAGCTGGTGGGACACTGCAGGTGAGGCCCCTGTCACCAGGAGGGGGGACAGGAGAGTCCAGCCCCCCGTCTGCCAGGCCAAGCCCTGGCTGGGATGTGAGTGGGAAAATGCAATTTTCCAGCCCAGCAAACCCTGCACCACCTTTGCCTGAGGCTGGGGAGGAGGGAGAGCAAGGAGGGGGCTTGGCAGCCCGAAGATTTCCAGGCTCTGCTTGGCAGAGAACAGGCTTTGCCCTCGGATGTCAGAGCTCCCAGCCTGAACCATGAGTGCAGCCAAAATCATTTTCATGAGATATCAACAGGATCTACAGGAATAAAGGATAACAGTGCTTGCTTCTAAGCCAGGGAGCCCGTTTGAGAGCCGGAGCCTCGGCTCGGAGCACCTGCCAGCCCTGGAGCAAACCACAGGCAATTTCTGCTGGGGAACAAACCCACAACCTTCTTGTTTCACACCCTCTCTGTTCCCTCAGGCCCTCCCAAGCTACGCCTGAGCCTGGGGGGCCACGGGGAGGGAGGGAAAACAATCGTGTTGCATTTTAAGAAGTGATTTTTATCAGAAAGCTGCTATTTATCAGTTTTATTAAAGTGCCATCTCCCAGACTCTGGGGTCATGAGTTAATCTCAGCTTTCATTAACTAAAAACACGTTTCTCACAGTGGGAGCTGAGAAGTTGGCTGAAGTGAGGAGAACCTGGCAATGATTTCTGCTTCCCAGGACCCTCTTTGGGGGGAAAGTGGCTCTGGAGGCTTTGCAGCTGATGGAACAATGTTGGGCAATCATCGGGAGCTCCCAAAAAAGCTTCTGGGTGCTGTGCCGGGTGCGGGTGCCCGCCCGCCCCGCAGCACCCAAAGGGACATCACCCTGTCCCCTGCCCCGGGGCAGTGCCAGCCCTGGGTGGCTGCAGGTGAGCTTCCAGAGCTTGGGCAGAGCCACCCAGCTCTGAACAGACGCACTGGGGAAGTTTTTGCCCTGTCAGGAGCCCTCTGGCCATGCGGGACGGCAGCCCCGTGCCAGGCCCCCATCCCGGCTCCCCACCAGCGCAGGATTTGCAGGCTGCTGACACGGCCATCCTGCGTGGGCGAGGCAGGGTCTGCCCCGGAGCAGAGCCCTCCGGCAGCCGCTTTCACTCACAGATTTATTGGTGCTGCCAGGAAAACGAAACCATGTGGAGCCGCTGTGCAGAGCCGGGAAGGGAGCGCGTGGAGCAGACGGAAATTTCCTGAAAGGTGAATATGGCAGAGCATTAAAAGACAAATAAATACAAAAGCTTTGCTTTATTCCTCTGTCTCAGCTGTGCTCCAGCTTGCCCTAAAGCCCAGGGAATAGAGGAGCCCAAGACTTTACAGTGGATAAAGGGCCAGGCCAGAGCTCCCAGTACCCCAAACACCCCAATGTCCCCAGTGCCCACAGCCAGGGGCACATCCCATAAAGGACATTGATAGGACAGCCTGCCCAGGTGGGATACTCCTACCCAGCCCCAGGGAGTCTGGGGATTCTTTAGGAGTGGAGGGAGAAAGGTTTATCTCCCCCTTATTTCTCTCCTGTTGCCTGCCTGGCAGCAGCAGGACTCTTCCTGGTGGATCCAGAGCACAGCTATTCCTGAGCACTGTCACAAGTTTTATCTCCAAGGTGTTCTCTCCTGGAAGTCATTGGGAAGCCAAATCTCCCCTCCCTGCAGCAAATCAGGGATCCTGGGCCAAAGATCCCGTCCTGCCGAGCCCCCTGGCACTGCCAGGAGGGTGGGCATGTCGCGGCCCAGGCCCCAGCCTGGCACAGGGCGAGCTGCCCCGTGGATCCCATGCAGGGACAGTGTTTTTCCTGCCCGTGCCTCTCCCTGAGCCCATTCTCGCTCTCCAGCCTCTCCCCTGCCTGCCACGTTGAGCCCAGATGTCTCCTTTAAACGGGAACAGCAAAGTTTTGTTTAAAATAACACTATTTAAAAAAAAATACAGCCCTTCCAAGATGGCCAGCAATTAATCAACTCTCCTTGCAAGCTCTGGACTTGCACACACATCTGAAAGCAAAGCCCGAGGAGCTGAGCTGCCCTGCTCACCTGCCAGCCCCTGCCCTGGATTTTGGGTGTCCCCTGCCCTGGATTTTGGGTGTCCCCTGCCAGGAGCTGATGGAACCTCACAGAGCCAGACCCGGGTCCTGGCCCAGGCACGGCTCCAGGAGATGCAGAGGGAGGATTCCAAGGCTGGAGCCACCCTGCTCCTGCATTCCTCAGGCACGGAGCTTTAGATGCTTAACTGGGAGAACAGGGAGAGCTGGGTGCCCTGCTTGCACGTTCCCCCTGTGCTCCACTGCAGCATGGCTTTTAGGTCTGAAAAATTGAGAAATGGGTCTTTTTCCCTTATGCACCCCTGTGTGCCTCTCCTGTGTCCCCCCAAACCAGCCCTGCACAGGCCATGGCGTGGGAGAGACCGGGTCCTGCAGGGCTGTCCTGGCTCCTCATCCTCATCCCCAAGGGGGAAGGCCCACGGCCCCATCTCAGCCCAGGACGGCTTCCCAAGCCCCAAATCTCTAAACAACTCCCCTCCCCCATGACCTGCTCCCTGTCCCCCCTACCCGAGGTTTTCATTTATCAGGAGAATTATTAAAACAGCCATTTCTCAGCTGTCTAACGTTTCAAACCCTGCTCCCATTCATCTGATAAATATTTACAGAGCTTGACATTGTCTTCAGCTCATTCCCTTCTGCAGCAAACAATCCCAAACCCCCGCTTCCCTTCTCCTGGGGCTCACAGACTGCCCACCCCGGCACGGCCAGGCCCGTGTGCCCCCTCCTGCTGCCGTCCTCTGGGGTAGGAGGGGGGGAATTGCCCACCCCTCCTTTGGAATCACCCTCTGTCCCTCTGCACGGGCCGTGGCACGGTGCCAGAGCTGCGGGGGTGCCCGGCTGGCGCTGACTACCCTGACCCCATCCAGGCCCATCGGTGTCACCAACTTGGCACCACCCACCCAGAGCCACCGCCCCGACAGTGACAGCCAGCCCAGGGTGCTCCAAGCCCCATCCAACCTTGCCTGGGACACTTCCAGGGATGGCACAGCCTGAGCTTCTCTGGGCACCCTGTGCCAGGGCCTCTCCACCCTGGCTCAGCTGTTTCCCCTCTCAGAGCTGATTTTCTGTGGGGCGCAGGGGTTTTGTCCCTTCCCAGCCTCTTCTGCCACCCAGTACCTGATTATTCCGCAGGAGAAGCGGGAGGCACACGAAGCTGGAGTGCTCATTTGTTAGACATCATGTAGAAGCCAAAATCCACGAGGTTTATCTGGTGAACTGTGACCCAGCCATGACCACAAGGAGCCCCCTGGGATCTCTTCACAGCCCCGATCTCGACCAGACTTCACCCAGGAGCCCACCCCAACCTGTCCTTTGGCTGCCAGCGGCTCCACAGGCGTCACCTCCAGCCATCAGCAGCTCCTGTCACCCCCATGGTCATTAACTGCAGACAACACCCCTCACCCTCCCATCCCTCGCTGGCACTCAGAGCCTGCTCAGCCCGTGAGTGACAGGGAACACGGCGGCGGTGGCAGCAAAGCCATCAAGTGACACAGCTTCAGCTGCAGCTGGGGCTTTGCAGCGCTGAAGTGATGTCTCACTGCTCTGCTGCACTGATCGTGTTAAACGCCAATTGAAACCCTGATCACAGAAGAGCCCGGCCCGAGATTCCAGCCCGAGGAGCGGTGGATGGCAGGAAAGGGAGATCTGCAGCCTGCCCTTCACTGCAGCGCCCTGGAGAGCAATGAAAGAGGCCCTTTTATCTCTCACCTCCTTTCCCCAGGCCAATACAGGCCCTGATTTAACCTCCAGGGCTTCCCCAGCCTAAATTTAAACAGCTCAAGGTTTCCAGCACTCCCTTTAGGATACTGCTCTGCAGCCCATGGAGCTGCTCTGCTCTACGCAGTTTCCCTGGGAGTCAGCCTAAATACTTCATTTCTCCCCCCTTTGTCCTAATTAGAGCTAGCAAAGTAATGAGAACATTATTTACAAATTATTTGAGGCCGAGGTTTGCACACAGAATTCCGAGCAGCCGGAACACGTTTGGGGGGAGCGCGTGTGCCACCTTCAGTGTGTGCCACCTTCAGTGTGTGCCACCTTCAGAGTGTGCCACCTTCAGCGTGTGCCATGCAGTTATCGCCCTCCTGGACCCTTTCAAGTTCACTCCCCAGGGACCTTCCCAAGCCATTGGGTGCTCACAGCCTTCCAGCCCTCAGACAAACCCTCCAAAATGCCTTTTCACCCTCTGGAGGCTGAAACATCAACTCGAGCAGGGGGTGACACTGCAGGGTACCCCCCTCCCGTGGGGTGGTGGCCCGGGGTACCCCCAGGCAGCCTCAGGACACACAGCCTCCTTGCCATGCACCAAGCACGGGGCTTTTTGGGAGCTGCTCTGTCCTAGAATGCATCTGGAGCTACATTTCCCCTGCTCCTGGTCCCTTGATGCTCCCCCCAGCCAAACTCTGCCGGAGGAAGGGTCCCTGCCTGCCTGGGAGCCACCTCCAGCAGGACGCTGACAGCAGAGCTGGAAAGCTCCTGGGTATACAGTCTCTGTCACAGAAAAAAGCCTTCAGAAGAGGCCGAGCAGGATGTGAACACATTGCAATCCCCCACGTGCTGCCCTGGAGTGGAGAGGGTCTGTGGAGACTCCAGTTTTAAGCCCCCCTTTCAAAGGCTTTTATTACAGACTTAGCCATAAAACTCTGCCTGGGGCGGATTTGGCACTCGGGGCCTCGGCCCGGAAGCCAAACCCTTTTCATTTTTTAATAACATTTCATGAAAATCCATTTGGCCCTTTGTAACTCGGACAGGTGGGAAAACAATAGAGGTTTCTACTCCCAGCCCCTCGCGCCGGCCCAGCCGCTCTCCCAAAGGGCTGGGGGCTGCTCCCTGCCCCGGGACCCTCGGGACCCCACAGCCACAGCCAGGGGTGGGACAGGGCTGGCTCTGGTGACAGGGACACTCTGGCAAAGCCCCGAATTACTGAGGGATGTGTGAGAGCTGCACATCCATCCCAGTCTCCGGGTCCATCTGCTGGAGGCTGGGGATGTTTTTTCCACCCTGGAGCTGAGTAGGGGGGATGCTGTTGCCCCCCCATTGCCCTGCCCAGGCCCAGAGCCCCTGGCAGTGCCAGCACCAGGCCAGCCCTGTGCCTGTCCCCAGCTGGGTACTCACGTGTCCCCCAGCCCTTTTTTCTGAGCCAGATACTCCAACTACCCTTCACTCCAGAGCCACTGTCACCCTAAAGCCACTGTCACCCTAAAGCCAGCACCACGTTAGAGCCACTGTCACCCTAAAGCCAACACCACGTTAGAGCCACGGTCACCCTAAAGCCACTGTCACCCTAAAGCCAGCACCACGTTAGAGCCACTGTCACCCTAAAGCCACTGTCACCCTAAAGCCAGCACCATGTCAGAGCCACTGTCACCCTAAAGCCACTGTCACCCTAAAGCCAGCACCACATCAGAGCCAGTCACCCTAAAGCCACTGTCACCCTAAAGCCAGCACCACGTTAGAGCCACTGTCACCCTAAAGCCACCACCACGTCAGAGCCACTGTCCCAAACGCTGGAGGTGCTGTTTTGGGAAGGGATGTAAAACCTGAGCTGGGGGCAGCGGCGGGAGGGCGGCATCAGCTCGGAGCTGTGTGCGAGGGGCTCCTGGCGTCGGGCTCTGTTTGTACAGCTTGTACCTTAATGCTCCCGAAGTTTAGACAGTCGGGAGCGAGCAGCAGCTCTGCAGGGAAGAACACACCGAGTTTAGCACGGCCAGTGTGAGCTGAGCCCTCGGGGGGGACCAAAAGCCCCGGCCCACGAGCTCCCAGGGCAGCGGGACAGAGTCCAGGGCTGTCCCAGGGACAGCGGGAGGGCACAGCCTGGGGACCAGGGGACAAGCTGTGCCTGCTGCCTGCACCCAGAACAGGGATGCTGCAGCCCTGGGGGCTGGGAGGAGGGGTCTGAGGGCACAGGAGTGCTGTGGGCTCGGTGCCCTGCAGAGGAGCAGTGTCCCTGGCCAGGCAGAGGCGAACAGCCCCCCACCACCCCCCTGTGTCACTCCAGTCCCTCCTCGGAGGGCTGCAGGGGCAGTTTAACACCAGCTCTGTGTTTGAAAGGTTGGAGTTATGAGTCTGTCAGCATTTCCATTACGGGCCCTGATTAAGTTGGGGGTACGGGATAGGGTTAGGAGTTGTCATTCCAGATGTGAATTTTTGCTTTAATTCCCCTTAAAAAAAAAGGAGGGGGGGTGTTTAAATCCTTTAACTTTGTGTTTTCCCTTTCAAAGGAAGGAAAATATGTGCCGTCTGGGTCTGTTTTGTTTTTGCTGCAGAGCTCCAAATGCTGTTTGCCAGGTTCATGGCCAGGAGGGCTTTCACTCGAGCTGGGATCGCCTCTGTCCTTTATGGAGTCGCCACATTTTTATCAGGGAATCCTAACTGGGGGATCTCCCTGGAAACAGCCCAGGTGTCTGGGAAGGGGCCGCTGAGCCCCTTGGGGTGACACTGAGGCAGTGCAGTGGTACCTCCTCCCAGAGAGCAGCATGCAACCAGAAGAGGTAGGTTTAGATGGGATATTGGGAAAAAATCCTTCCCTGTGAGGGTGGGGAGGCCCTGGCACAGGGTGCCCAGAGCAGCTGTGGCTGCCCTATCTCTGGAAGTGTCCAAGGCCAGGTTGGACAGGGCTTGGAGCAAGTCCCCCCGCGGCAGGGGCCTGGAAGAATATGAGCTTTAAGGTCCCTTCCAACCCCAACTGTTCTGGGATTCGATGATTCCCACCGTGGGATGGAGGCAGTGTGCTGGCAGCTGAGAGCACGCCTGCTCTGGCAATGCAGCCAAGGCAGAGCTTTCCACTGACCCAGGAAAAGGGTCTGACCCCTGTGCAGGGGCTCTCTCCAGGCTGCTCCGTTCCCCCTGGCTCTCGTGCACGTCGGATCCCGCTCCCAGCCCCGTGCTGCAGCAGGACGGGAGGAAAGCTCCCAGCTGCCATCCCTCCCACCTCTGCTGCTTGGAAACATCCCTGAGAGCTGGTGGGCTCAGGATGCAAGAAATGGGCCCAGAGCTCTGCAGAGACGAGCCCAGAACACCAGGACTGGCTGCAGCTGGCGAGGCAGGGGCTGTGCCATGGCCAGGGCCCTTTTATTGCCAGCTTTTCACTCGAGAATCTGCCTGGCAGCTTTTCGGCTCCTTGCAGAGACAGGGTTGCTGCTGCTGCTGCTGCTGCTGCTGCTGCTGCTGCCAGGGGAAGACTCACAAATAGAGTCCCCATTAGTGCTGGCTTGTATCGAAGTTGGTACCAGCGCTTTGCAGCGAGGGCTGAAGGAGCTGCATGTGCTCACACGGCCTTGGGGGGCTGTGGGGCTGGCGGGGAGCACGGGGCTGCCAGTGGAGCCCGGTGCCAGCCCAGCCAGCCCCTGCTGCCCGTGTTCCACTCCCTCCCTCTGTGACAGGGTGGGTAGAGGAGCCAGAGGCAAGTCAGAGCTGGAGAACCAGGGTATCCCGAGGAATACAGAGCTGGGAGTGAGAGCAGCTGGCAGCAGACCCTAAAACTTTTCTATCTGTAGGGGCCATTTAACAAATAGCTCTAAAAACAACGGCACTGTAAGGTGTGTGGCCATGCGGGGTCCTGCATCCCTAAAAACCCACAGCATCATAGCTCCCAGTCACTACCTCCACAGTCCCATCCCTCCCTCAGGCAGTGTCTGTGCTCGTGGGGATCCGTGGGGACCCTCCCTGCCACCAGCCCCTCGCATCCCACGTGTGCTCCTGCCCCGTTCACGTGTGATACAACTGGCTTTTTTCCCAGGGAAATTCATGTTTCCTCGTGAGGGACAATAGATTAATTGCTGACATAAAGAAAAACCACAGGAAGAGAACAGTTAAAAACCCGAGAGTGATCAAGGGAAAGGAAAGCCTGTGCAAACACGGGGTATCTCCGGCAGATCTGGTGCTGCCCTGAGCCCGAAGGGCTGAGCCACAGCCTCTGTTTGCTGAAGGTCCCAGGAGCAGCAGCAGCAGCGGGAGCCCGTGTTCCGGCAGGGAATGCTGATGGATAGGGGCTGCCGAGTGGAGGCAGGGGGAGCTCACCTTGCCCTGGGGACATGAGAGTGCCAGTGCCCACACCCACGTGCTGCTGTGCCACAGGGGCTGTTCCCCAGCTCACTGACCCCCGTTCCAGCCCCTATCCATGATCCCTGATCCCTGTTCCAGCCCCTGTCCATGATCCCTGACCCCTGTTCCAGCCCCTATCCTGGGCACTCCTCTGCCCCTCTCCCCCACGGGTGCTCAGCAGCCCAAACCCCAACACTCCAGCTCTGCACCCTCCCAAGTGCCAAAGCAACCCACAGGTGATCCTCGCAGCTCTGGAAAATCATTCCTTTGGTCTCTGTGATTTGATACAATTTAGGAGCCTGACCGTGGGAGTGAAAGGTCCAGGTAGCACCGTCCCCAGCTCCAGGCCACGGGATATGGCTACAGCTGATGCCACAGTCAGTGAGTGCCAGTGGAGAAGTGGGAATGGCTCGGGATCAGCACAGGGAGCACAGGGAGCGCCGGGCCTGAGAGTGCCTGTTCTGCACTCTGGAAATCAATACCTGGGCTCTTCGTGGGGAAACAGGGATGGGATCAGGTCACCTCCTTGCTTTGGGGGCAGCTGCAGAGAAAAGGGGGTGAGGTAACTGGACACTGAGGGCTGATGGGGCTTCCTGTCCTCCATCCTCCCCCAGCACCAGGGCGTGAGCACGGACCCACACGGAATGCTCCAACCAGGTCTTGGAAAACCTGCCTGGAAGGTGGTGCCGTGTGCAGGGACAGCCTGCTGCCTTTTCCCGTCTTTCCTTCCTCTTTTCTGCTGTTTTTCCATGTTTTTGCTGTCGCAGCTCAGAGTGTGGGGAACAGATGGAGGTGGAAAAGGGTGAAGGGGAGGGGGCTTCTCGGTGCAGATGAAATTAGTCATGAAAACACAGTCAGCATGTGCCTTCGCACGTCAGCCCGCAGTAAGTGTGTGGGGGTTTATGCTTCCCAAATGAGGTTGGGAAGTGGACAAATAATTGTTTCAGGGTTTGGTTTAATTGATTGATTTGTTAATTTTTTTTTTTTCCCGGCGAATTCTCACAATGTGGGGAGCTGGAGCAGTGGCCAGATGAGAGAACCCTCAGCGAGAGCAGCCCCGGGTGGGAGAAACCCACGGCAGAGCCCTCGGCGAGCCCACCCCTCCTGCAGGGCTGTGGTGCCACGGGATGGCCAGCACGGGGTTGTCCCTCTGCCACCCCCGGCTGCCGGCACCGCAGCGATGTCCCGGGGCTGCGGCGTGTCCTGGTGTGAGCAGGACCATCTGTCAGCCCCGGCGATGTAGTTGTGACTGCCCGGAGAAGCCCATTAATTAGCGGGCAGCCCGGGCTGTCGGAGCTGCCGGCCGGGCAGCGCGGGGAGGAGGAGGCACCAGCCAGGGAGAGAAAACGGGTCATTTTTCAAAGTGATGAATGGGAGGAAAAGAAAGTGGAAAGGCGGACAAGGGGAAGAGAAGGGAACTGATTTCCAGATAAAGTTTTCAGGACACTTAAATAAACATCTCAGCCGGCGGAGCAGGGGTGGGGGCGCGGGGGACGTGTGTGAGCTGGGCAGCGCAGGGAGCACTTCAGCAGGACACTTCAAATAAACAGCGTTTTAAACCATGTGTGCTCTCCCTCCCGGCGGTTTTCCTCCGAGATTCCCTCTCTGCAATTCCCACTGTGTCTTCAGCTCGGCCCAAAGCTTGACAGCGTTTCTAGCGCTACTTTGCCCCCTCAGCAAGGCAGGTCCCGGGCAGGGGGACCTTTGCCATGGCTGAGAGGTCTCTCCTTGCTCCCTGCCCTCCTCCCTGGTGTGGAGGAGAGTGGCTCTGGATCCCTGGGACCTCATTCCTGGAGGAGGAGCAGCGGAGGAGGCAAAGCCATCACACTCCGCTGTGTCCTGCTGCCTCCTCTTCCTCCCATCAAGAACAAAAGAGCAAAGGAGGGAGAGCAGGAATTGCTGAGCCATTAAAATCAAAAATGAAAGCCCATCAATGAATTAATACAGCATTAAATGTTAATAATTAGGGGACCATAAACATTTATGGGAGCAGATTAAAGCCAAGTTCTGCTCCATTAAGTTGCTCCTGTGGGCTCTGCTTCCCACCCACCTCAAGGGAGGGAGAGCCACAACAGGAGAGGAGCCCTGGAGGTGCTCGGGGGCTCCCAGCAGCTCCAGCCCTTCCCCCTGCCCCAGGGGCATCCCTGGGAGTGGTGGGGATGGTGGATCCCACGAACAACGTGGTTTTTGGTGGAATTAGCTCCAAGAAACAGAGCCGCGTGTGCCGAGAGCCGGCGGCTGCAGGGGAGCACGGTGGGATGCGGTGAGCACCCCGAGATGGGGATGTTCACAGAGGAAATTACACGGTTTGAACATCTGAGGGGTGATAGCACCGCAATTAATCATCTGCACTGAGCCCAGTGTTGTTCATTCGGATTATTTAGGAAGTATTTGGAGTCAGGAGAGTTGGGATGAGGTGGTTAAACACCAAACACAGGCAGAGTGTCCCCTGGGCTACATTTGCCTCTGAGCCCTTCTGCTGTGTGTCCCTGTTAAAGTCAAAGAGCTGGGAGGTTTCTACCCCACAGAGAAAAAGATGTTTTATTTTTATCATTCGAATCTTTTTTTCTTGGGGAAAATTTTCTAGTTTTTTCAGTGACAGGATCTTTAAGGACCACTTTTTTCCTATTCTTTTTTTTAATGCCAAACCTTTTCTGAAAATATGTTTTTTCAAGCACTTTCATTTACCACAAAATCCACTGAAATTTTTGTCAACAGCAAAACCAAAAAAAACACCATTTTTCAGCGAAACACTCTTGAAATAAAGGAATGCCAGTAGCTCCAAGGGCTCTGCAGGGCTGCCTCTGCCAGATCTGATTTACCTATCACTGCTCGCTGCTTCTCTTACCAAAACAACCACTTCCAAGCTTGTGGTGGGATCACGGGAGGAACAGGAGGGATCTGTCAGCCATCCCTGCACTGCTGGGAACACCTCCCGGTGATTCCAGTGGGAGCTGGCAGCGAGAGCATCCCTGCCCCTGTGATGTTTGGGGGGAGCAGGGCAGCTCTGTCGGAATTCCCGGCCATGGAGAAGCGACAGGGGAAGGAGGAAGGTTCCTCACACTGACACAGCTGGAAAACATCCCAGCTTTGGACTGAGGCCACGCTGGTGGGAAGCTGGGTGGGACGCAGGAGCAGCCAAACCCTGGGCTGCTGGAGATGGGCAGCTGTGGCCGTTTCGTGGCAGCCTGGTCCTGCCCAGGGCGCTGTCCCTGTCCTGGCAGGGGTTGCAGTGGGCAGCCAGACCAGCCCTGTGCTTCACCCCTCGGGAAAAGCCCCAGGTGCAGCCGGAGCTCCGCGGGGCTGTGTCCGCGGGCAGGCAGCGGGCACGGAGCACATCTGGGCCCCCCGGAGCCCATCCCGGTGGGATGATGTTGTTGTTGGCCGTGCTGGGGGCTGGGGCTGGGGGTCCACGGCAGCGGGGGCCCTTTGCAATCGAAAGCTTCCTGCTGGGGACCCTTCAAGGGCAGCCCTTGTAGCAGATCTAATTATACAAACAATTTTGTTCTGCTTCTCCAAATAAACACAGTGAGGTCTGCGGGACACGGCACGACGGGAAATTAGAACGGAGAACACTTGCTAATGGGCTCCTTAGCTGCAGGGGTAAACAGATTATTTGAAAAGGCCCCGGCCCCTCCGACAGATCCACTCGCTCCGCTCCCCTCTCCTCCCACCCCTCGCTCCCCCCGCCGCACCAAATATTAACCAAGCTTGCAATTTAATCAGATCTCTGAACTGTGAAAGGAGACTTCTGGAGATTCGATTTCAAGGCTTTTCCCTGTTAAGATTTGCATTGAGAAAATTAGATTAAAATCCTGCATGTAAAAGGAAAAAAAGGTCTGGAGGCAGGGAGCGGGCATGGAGGGAAGCGGGGAGGAGGAGGGGGGCACAGAGGGGACCTCAGGTCTGGCTGAGGAGTCAGGGGCAATGGAGTGAGACGGGGATGCCCTTCCCTCCCCAGTGCCCAAAGTTTTGGGCACAACCCTCTGACAGCTCCCCCATACTCCCAGCTGGGAGATGCTCCAGATCACCTCATACAGAAAAGCAGCTTATTTGGGGCTGGGAACGGGTGACGCCAGGAATGGGGCTGGGAATGGGGCTGGGAATGGGGGACACCATTGGCATTCAAGGATGAGAATCCCTCGGTGCCAGTGAAATGGGAGAGCATGATCCCATTCCCAGCACAGCTGCTGCCGGTGCTGGAGCTGAGCTCCCGGCACAGCCGTGCCCTCGGGACCCGTGGTGTTACCGGATCCTGGTGCCGGGATGCCGTGGCTGAGCCGGGGGCCCTGGCAGTGCCGGTGGCACAGGGTGCCCGTGGTCCCCCCGCCATGTGCACACTTTAATGGGGTCCATCATCACCCACCAGCCCAGCACCTGATTGGAGCCAGAGCCCTGCCAGGGCGCCTTGGCAGGAGCATCTCTTGGCCCGGACTTTGTTTTCATTCCTGCTCCATGGAATTTCTAATTGTATCAAACCGAGGAGCTGACTGCTCTGCCGGCCCATCCCGGCGCTGCCGGCCCCAGGATGCAGGAGGGCTGCTCCCACCCTGGGCTCTGGGACAGGGCACAGTGCCAGGGCAGGGCCAAGGGACTCCCCTGGGATCGGGGGATCCCGGAGCTGCCATTGGAGCCTCCACACGGGAAATCATCCTGTTGTGTACAACTTTCCTTGGCCAGCTACTCCAATTCTGCCCTTTCCACCTTCATTTCGGTCACACTGAGATCTTGAAATTAAATTTTCTTTTTCCCAGATTAAGAACCTCCCTTTGACATTTCAACAATGGAATGTGTTGATTTTGCTCTCCAAAACCCTTCACTTTTTTAAAACACCCTTCAATCCTACTTTTTAAAAACCAGCACTTCAGAACAAACCAAATGTTTCCCTGCGAGTAAAATGTAACATTTCATTAAACCTGGATCAATTCCTTTTTCTCTTTTTGATTCCCTAAGCCCGAGCTTTTCCCAGCAGCAGCTCTGACCGAGTCCCTCTGCCCTGCCTGAAGCATCCCAGTGTGGAAAGCTCTGGGAGCAAAAGGTGTTTGGGATAACCAGGCCAGCAAAATTCAGTGAGAAAGGAACAAAAAATGGGGGAAATGGGCTGAGGGAGGGAAATAGGAGCTGGTAAGGGAAGCCCAATGTTCCAAGCACACCGGGGCGGACGCTGGACCCTCTGCTTCTGGGGCGGTTGAATCCCAGAGCGGAGTGGTTTCCTCTCCACCTCACCGGGGAGCAGCTTTTATGTTCCACTGAAAAGGTATCCTGCTCAGACAGGCGGAGGCATAATGGGAGAGATCCATTAACCGGGAGGAAACGAGGGCATGTTAAACATGAAATATTCATGGGGGCTCTCGCCGGCTTGTTAATGCATTTGTGTTTGCAAAATACCTCTGGCTGGGGAAGCGGGAGGGAGAGGGGATGCGGCAGGTCGGGGGCAGCCTGGGCACGGCGCGGGCAGGAGGAGGGTGCGGAGAGCGGGCTGGAGCGGGGACAAAGGCAATCTGTGCCTGGTGGGAGAGGCTGGTCATGAAAGACCTGCTCGGTACTGCAGAGGGAAATGAGGGCAGCTGCCTCTCGGCTCAGCCCAGCCCCGTCTCAGGGGTCCCCGGTGCTGGGGGCTCAGGGGGTCAGGCACTGCCTTCCCCTCCCTGCGCGCCCCTGAGCCCCTGCTCCCCACAAAGGCTTGCCAGCATTTGTACAGGCACCTCGTTGTTCCCACAAAACTCACTCCCACACATTTACTGGGGCATTACGAGATAGTATCAATAATTAAAAATAAACTGCAGCTGTCGAAAGGGGCAATCCCGGTGCGTGTGCTGATGGATGGCCCCGGCCGTGGGACGGCACTCGCTGAGCCGCAGATTTCATTAACTCACACCGGGTCCCCCAGTCACTTACTGTAGATTAGGGAAGCTCAATTGTATTATTCCTGTTGTTATTATTGCTCTGTGACACAGTCTCCTGGGTGAGGGTCACTCGCCCCAGCTGCCCCCCCTCTCCAGGGAAGAGATGCAGGAACGTGGCCTCTGGAACAGGGACAGGTCCCAGCAGCACCCGAGGTGTCTCCCAGCACTTTGGAAGACCCTGGATTGGGAATTTGCCTCTTCCCAGCTTGGGCAGATTTTCCAGGTCTCAGACTACAGCTGTCCATCCTTCCCTTGTCCCTTGTATTGCCATCCTTCCGTCCCATCTTTCCAGGATGTTCTCACCAGCGTCAGCATCTCAGCAAAGCTCCCCGGAGGGCTCTGTCCCCATTGTGCCAGGCTGCCCACCCCTCCTGCCACCCGGTTTTGGTGACAGTGCTTGGAAGCCAGGACAACCCCGTGTCCCCTGTGGCTCCACTGTGGGAACAGGAATGGTGAGAGGGGAGAAGGGAGGAGGGACCCAAAGGGACTCTTCTCAGGGATGGAGCAACAACAGATGAGAAGGGTAGAAGAGAGAAATTGATGAAGAAACCGTTTTAATGATTGTTATTTTTCCCTCACAATTAGTGAAAGCAGGTTTGGGACAAGCAAGCAGGAGTGGGGCAGAAGTGGCTTTGTCCCTGATGTCACGGAAAGCGGCTGGTGGCTCCCAGCCCAGCAGCAAAGGGGAAGCGATATCCCACAGACCTGGGCCAAGAGGAGTGGAAAAATCAGCATGAGATAGAACGGTAAAAATGCTGGTCGTGCTGTTGTAAAAATCTCTCGCTCAGAGGAGGAGGCTGGGGAGGGCGAGGGTCCCACTGGGGAGCTGGAAGGATGGGAGTCCCCGGCCGATGGCAGGGACCCACAGAGCAGGTGACAAACCCTTCATAGGGTGAGCTTCTCACACCTCGAGACCAAAGTGTAAAGGGGAAAATGTTGATACAGCTCAGGTTTATGCTGTGCAAATACATCCTTGCACTGGTATTTGGGAAATGCAATCCCAGCCGTGGCCAAGGAGGGATTAGCAGCAGGTTCAAAGGCAGCTCAGGCTGAATTTTTGATCGGAAATTGTCTGTTTCTGCAGCGCCTGCCTGGCTTGGCTCCCCGGCCCCCTGAGAGTGGGAGTCTACCCGAGCCCAAGGCCATGTACCAGCAGCTTTTCCCGGGCTCATGCTGAGCTTCATTCTGCCAAAACCCAACTGGAATAAAAGCCAGAGGGATAGAAATTGCCTGTAGGGTCCTGAGGGGCCCAGAGCTCTGGGGACACCAGAGCATGACACAAGAGCAAGGGACACCACATGTCCAGCCATGCTGCAGCCCCTGCCGGCCACAGGGCTCATGGAGACCCCAAATCCATCCCCAAGAGTTTCCAGCCAAGCTGAGGGCTCCTTGGGAAGCCCATCCTCAAATGCTGCTCGAGAGCCTGGCACAACCACATGCTTGGCCCAACAAAAAGTTCTGGGCTATTAATTTGCTTCCCCATTGCAAACTTCCCCCTGGTTTGCTTTGTGAAGGGGAAGTGAGCTGATTACTCCAAACTGATGTTCGGGATCGCCAGCCGAGCTCCTTCCCACAGACAGTAACTCCAGGCAGCTCCTGCTCTGTCTGTGATCTCAGCTCCCACCACTCCTTAGAGCTCTGACATCACTGGGATGGCTGATCCCTGCACCATCCCAGGCTAATGAAAGTTGGTGGAATATTTATTTAAAATTTCTCTTCCTTTTTGATTCCAAAGTTCAGGGCACTGAGCTCAGTAGCTGCTTGGAGCAGACCCCAGCTAAAGGCAGTGGCTGGGCAGTGGGCAGGGAGCTGCAGGCAGAGCAGGGGGGGATGGATGGCCCCACCTGCAGAAGGTGAGGATCAGAACTGGGAGGGCAGCAGCAGATGGGCAGGACGTGGTGACCCTGCAGCAGGACATCCCTGAGCCCGAGTCTCTGCTGACCCACTTGCACTGGAGCCCTCCTCGCATGCCACTGTCCCCATCCAGCCCGGGGCGTGTCCCAATCCCTCCCCTGGGAGAGGCACCACCTCAGGCCTGGGGTGCCTGGACACCCTGCCTGGACCTCAGATGGCTTCACTGGGAAGAGCAGCTCCAGATGTACCCTCAGAGCCCACCCCAGTTCCACCCAGGCCCAGTTATTTACCACAGGGCTTATACTTTCTTCTTTTTTTTCCCTTCTTTTCTTCCACTGGCATTAAGAGCCTAAAAATAGCCTAAAAATAGCCGTGCTTCCCAGTGCAGCCGGCAACACAAAACCAGGTTACCAGAGCCGCACAACAGCAGCCAGCTCGTTTGCTCTGAAATCAAATTTGTTAAGGCATTAGTCTCCTGCTCCCTCTCGCCTCCCGGCCTCCCTGATCGCAGCCAGCCCGAGCTGCCCTGCAGCCACTGCCACTGCTGGCTCTGGGAACAGGGGCACTTCGGGGGGTCACAGCAAGGGGCAGCCACTGCCAGGGGTTCAGCACGTCCACCCGCGGGCACCTTGGGAGCCTCATTGCTGGCCGTGCCCCATCAGAGCTCGTCCCTCAGCGTGGGACCAGCCTGGGGACCAGGGGATGGAGGGAAATGTGTGGTTCTCCCTCAGGCTGAGGCAGGGAAGGGGTGAGCAGTAGTGCCTGGCTGGGACAGCTTCAGCTGGGGGCTCCTGCCAGCCCCACCTCGGGACACGGGGAGGAAACGGCTCCAAGGGGAGTGACCAAGGCTGGGCAGGGGCAGAAGGCGGCTGGGCAGGGGCAGAAGGCAGCTGGACGCTCTGGGGCTGGCAGAGGCTGTGGACAAGGCTCGCTGTGTGCTCCGACCGCAGGTCGTTACAGACCAGTGGGATCCTTCATGAATTATGAGCCGATATCGATCGTCTTTGCCAGTAAACACGGAGTGACCTTTATTAAAAATACACGAAAAACTCACTTAGGGAAACTCACTGACTTCTTGCTGCTGACAGATTTACACAAAAAGCAGATTTGTCCCACAACAGGAAACGTGGTGAATGAGGCAGGAGAGGGGAGCAAGGCTCCAGCACAGCAAGTGCTGCATCCCTGCCAGCTCCTGCTCCTGCACACCGAGACCAGGTGCCCCCTCATGTGGTGGGCACCCACCACCCCCCATCGGACCCCCCAGGGCAAGGGTGCAGGTCTCTGCCCTGGGGGAAGCCACAGGGCACAAGATACTGGTCCCTGATGGATGCAGTTATTTGGGACAGGAGAGGGACAGTGTAAATATGGGAATTTGCTGGGAACTGCTCACCACTGGTCAGGTCTCTTGGGGTTAGAACAATTAATTAGGTGCAGTACAATAGCACAGCCGTTCCTCCTGGCCAAGGTTAAACATCCCAGTGCTGCAGAAGAGCCTTTGTGTTGGCCCAACACAAACCCCTCGTGTTCCCTCAGGAACGCTGCTGCTCCTGATGCCTTCTCCAGGGATTAGAGAAAGGAACAGCTGCGGCTCAGAACTGGATGGAGATGAAGAGCTGCTCACCCCTCAGCCACCACTTCAGCTGTGAGTGACCCCTTGCACCCACCTGTGGGCAGATCACTCAGGATCCACAAGGATCACTGAGTCCAACTCCTGGCCCTGCACACGACAGCCCCGAAATCCTTCCATGTGCCTGAGAGCATTGTGCAAATGCTCTGTGAGCTCTTGGGGCTGTGACCACTTCCCTGGGGAGCCTGTTCCCGTGTCCAGCCCCTCCCTGTGCTGCTGAGGGTCAGAGCTGCACGGTCTCCCACCACTACATCCTGCCAAGGAGCCCACAACAGCCACAAGTGTATTTGAGGGCTAATTAATTTATAAATAGGAACACATGGCACCAGCAACTCAACGATCTTGGAGGCCTTTTCCAACCTAAATGACTCTGTGGTCCTGTGATCCTACCCAGAGCATCCTCAGGATGATGCCTCAGGAGCTCTCAGCATCCCAGCTCAGGAGTGGGAACCGGTCCCACAAACTGACCTGCATGTTCCCCTCATCTTTTTTTTGTAATTCTTTTTTCTAGACATCAGTGAAAATCTTGCTTTTTAGGCTTGTGGGGTTTTTTCAGACAAACAAATAGAAACCAATAGGTAAATGCACACATGAATTTAACGATCAATCAATCAATCAATGGCTCAATTTGCACTTGTTTTTCACCCAGTGCTGAGGAGAGCTGAGTGTAATAAATATGTGCAGAAATGGAAATGATGGATCTGTTCCCAAACCAGCTCAGGTGTTTGGTTTGGGAAGCTGTGAATACCTGGGGCCGTGTTTGCTCCTCACCTCCATGACCTGTGCTGTGCTGGGATCCAAGCCAGAGGGACAGGATTTGCATTTTGAGCAGATTTCCCAACTTTGCAACTTGATTTTGCTCAGCTTCCTGCAGACGCCTCTCGGCAGAAGGGCTTTCTGGCAGACAAAAACCCCCTTCTCTCTAGAACCCTCAAAATATTCCATTTTGGAGCAGCCGGAGCAGATGATGGAAGAGAACAGACTCTCCAATCAGCGCTGGGGCAGGAGGGCCGGGAGCGAGCGGATGCGACACGGAGTGGGATGTGCAGTGGGATGAGATAAACTCCCCAGCTTGTTTGGGCCCATTATGGCACATTATTCATCAAAACACTTGGCTGAAATCAGCCAGCTCCGGGGTTTTTTAATTCGCTCTGTTTCAAAAAAACCTCAGGCTTCGGGGAAAAAAAGTGCCCAAAATATCTCTTTAACAGACTGCAGCCAAGTGGTCCTAGAGAGGAACCCGTCATCCCTGCTTATTGCCTCGCTCACATCCCTGTGGTAATTTGGGAATGGTTTCTCTGAGCCGAGAGCGGAGGTGAGGAGCTGGATAACACTCTGCCTTGTTAAAACATTCGGGATATTTTCCTGGATGGAAAGGGGCCGCCAGGATTAAGTCCTTATCCCGGGAGGAGTGTTATTGCAGCACGCCTGGGCGAATTCCTTGCACAGACAAAGGTGATCCCTGTGTCCCGTGGGAGAGGGGCCCTCACCCTGCCCTGATGCTGCTGGTGAGAGGTAAATGAACCCAAGGGAGAAAGCCTGGGGAGTTGTGAGCAAATCTGGGGTTTCTGAGAAAATCTGGGGTTTGTGAGCAAATCTGGGGGTCCATGAGCAGCTCTGGGGTCTGTGAGCACATCAGGGGTGTCTCTAAGCCCACTCGGGGGTGTCTCTAAGAACACCCAGGGTGTCTCTAAGCACACTCGGGGGTGTCTCCAAGCACGCCCAGGGGTGTCTCTAAGCACATCAGGGGTGTCTTTAAACACACCCAGGGTGCCTCTAAGCACACCAGGGGTGTCTCTAAGCACATCAGGGGTGTCTCTAAGCACACCCAGGGTGTCTCTAAGCACACCAGGGGTGTCTGTAAGCACACTCGGGGGTGTCTCAGGGGTGTCTCTAAGCACATCAGGGGTG